>JAUZNJ010063235.1:11440-27287 GCA_034780135.1 Jordanella pulchra
TATTTACCGGCTATAATCTCAATGTTATATTTTTAACAGAAACATGATTATAATTTAATGAGGCACCTATTTTTATATAGTCGACGTCTCTGCCTCTATGATTTCATATCCCCTCCCCTCATACTCCTTGTGGTAGATGGCTTCTTCATCTCAACCTCAGGTCCTCTACCAGAGGCTGTCCAGTGTTGGGGTTACTGTGACTTATCAATGTCCAGAATGTCTGGTTGGTTGGCCAACACCATTTTGTCTGTTTGTTTCTGGACAACCCACGGGATCTTGGTTCATTCATTCTCCACCACCTTAGGGGGTAATTCCTTTTGACCTGGGGGTCTCCAATTTGCATGTTTTTGCACAGATGTTACTGTATACAGTACCAGTCTTTTGGTTTTGATGTTCCATATTTTCCTCTCCTGTGAGATGCTAGATTGTTTCTGGGGCCTCTTTCCAGCCCTGCATCTGAGATCTTGCCTTGTACATGTAACCCAGGGTAAAACCTGCCCTTAATCCCGCCTTTGCTTCACCATTGGTTAGAGTGACAGTCAGTCAAACAGTGCATTCAGCCTATCACTGCACTTGAAGTAGCTATTCATCAGGCCTGCTCCAGCTTGCCCAGTCATATGTGGGGGGGGGGAGCTGGAGACAAAGTAGCTACAGGTTTGATCTTCCAAACAATTCCTTTATTTGTTTGTTTGTTATGCACTTTAAAACTCATAATATAAAAATCGTTTAGATCTGAATACCCAATGAGCTTTAGCCAAGAAGCTGTCATGCACTGAACAATATATGGAACTGGTGAATTGTGAACACAATGTTGTTTTGTTTGTTTGGCATGTTGGTGGTGGTAGCTAATGCTAATTGTTTGATCTTCAATTACCACGTGTTGTAGCTTCTTAAATTCAATATATGTGTTTAAGATAATGAGACAAATGCTGATAGCTTTGTTTTGTCTTAAAGATTTAATTGAAGATATAATTGCATTTATTTCTGTGTATAACTGAAACACATCTAGTAAACTAGCGGGCTGGTAATTTGCTGGTCCTGTTTATTTCAATAGAGGCCAGGTGACCCTTTTTAGGGTTAAAGGATGTTGGGCTTCTGACAACTGGCTAGGGCCAGGAGAACCTAAAATTCACTCCATACTAGTCTGGTAGGAGGCTGATGGTCTGCAGTATTTCCCCCTCCATCTCACTATACAGACACACAATCCATTATTCATCTGTTCTCCATTGCGCTTGGACATTTCCATCTCAAATATCTGCACAATCAAGCCATGGACTTTTTAAATGTGTGTCAGTCAAACACTGTGCTGACCAGTGGGGAAATTTAGGATTTTTGTGTACACTTATATGGAAGACTTAATTCAGTACTGTGTATATATATTGTATTTATTTTGGGGGGTTTCTATGTATGTTTGTGTCTTCTGGAGTTCACTTTAATTTTCCCTTCTATAAAATACATAGTATTGAAAGCAGTTCTTCCTTTGTATTGTTTTATTGATTACTGACAACAGCTCCAGTAGATGAATTTAGTCTTCTGATATCAGATGCTATCTAGTCCCTTAGTACAATAAATAGTGCTACATAGAGTAGATCGATGTATAAATCATTGCGGCAATTCATGTGAAGCTTTTTTGGTCATATTCATGTTCAGTATTGGTGAAACTAATTTCTCTTATAGTACACAAGAAATAAACTTGAAACCTTACTGTTTCTCCAAAAATGATGCAAAATCCAATCAAATGCAAGGGCTAAAGCAAATAATAAACAAGATGCTTGATAATTTTTGGCTTGGTGGGTGCAGGGTTGTTTCTGAATATTTAAACCATGCTCCTTTCAAAAGGAGAAATGCAAGTTCCTTCTGTCAGTGAGAAAGTAATGTGAAATCTGGATACCTAAGTATTTTCAATTTTTAGAAAATGTGTTTATTTCATGTGAAGTAAGTCATGAATATTGTGGATCAAAGTATTTTTGTTATATCCTTTTTTTACAGATGACACTTCCAGCACCATTACATTTTGTGTAACTGCAAGTTTTAAACTCCAGAGGGCGCCCTGCTCCAACAAAATACCTGAATTCAATCTCAAAATAACTCCATAGGTTCACAAAGTGCACCCATATTTTGACCATATGTCAATCTAACCTACACCAACAGATCCTCATTGTCCTGAAATGAGCAGGTTGAAAGCAGCTGTCAATGTGATAGAAACAGATGCACATGTTGATGCTATGTTAGGTTTAGATGAGCAGAGTTTAAACAGTTTACATTTTATTGTGAAAGTAACAAAAGTTAGTTTCCATTTAAAATACATTTACATGTTGAGGGACAGTTTAGAATATGTACAAAGTGCTGTTTAATAAACAAAAACAACAATTACAAAAAACCTGATGAGGCATTTAAACAATTGAAAACCATTTCTGGTTTCAGTTCAACATTTAGTTCAGAGGAAAATAAAAATGAAACATTTCTATCTGCTCCCATTTTGGGCTTTATCAGGTTTTGACAAAGATCAATTGTCTTTTTCTTGCTATGTGGGCAACTTTTTGTTGGTTTTCTTTCCTAAAATGCTTCGAGCTTTTAGATTCAGGAGACCAAAAGGTAATTAGCTGCCTCTGTGATAGAAATAGATGTTCATGTTGATGCTAACATGTATGATATAAAATCTGACTCTAATAAAGTTTAGATGGACTGCGTTTTAACAGGGTTTACATTATATCGTGAAAGTGATAAGTTTTTTTCTGTTTAAAATACATTTTCATATAGAAATGTTTAACTAAAATATGTACAAAGTACTGTTCAAGAAACAGAAACAACAACTGAGAAAATTATGGGGCATTTGAACCATTAAAGGCATCTACTTGTTTCATCTCAAAGTTAGTTTAGAGGAAACAGTGAAAAGGAAAACATTTCTGCCTGCTCCCCATTTTGCTTTATCAGGTTCTGACAGATGGAGATCCCTTGCCTCTGTTTCTGCTGTATGTAACTTTTTGCAGGCTTTACTCCTTCTAAAATACTTCCAGCTTTTAAGTTGAACTTTATGTAGATTAAGGTGTTCAGTGTTATGGAACACTTTTTCGTCATTTTACTGACAAACCTCCTCCCTTTTTATATAAAAAAAATTGTTAACTTAAAAGTCTCTTTACCATGACAACGTAGCCATTCGGTCTGCAGTCTGGCAACAAATATTTAAAGATAAGAAACAGGACTGTTATAATAGTTCTGATTTATAGAATCCGGGAAACATTAAAAGGCACTTTGAAAATCAGATCAGTTATCAAGACATAGAAACCCACTTAATGTGAAATAGTTTTTCATAATTATTTTATTAATTCATTTTTTCATTTAAAAGACCTCCATCTGAGGAAAACACTAAGCTCCCCAGGTATCATTGAATCGTAAAGATCATCTATCCATTTCTTTTATAATTGAATTTTGCATTTTGATTGTAATATGAGCAAACTCTCTAGAAAAATACTAAAGTCATATGTATTATTTCTTTCTTGTTTTAATTTTCATCAAAAGACAAACCAGCTATCCAATGTGTAAAATATGAATATTTTTATACTTTTGCTTTTTTCTACACTAGTGTTTCTTATGCATTTGCAGCACCAGTGTGTAATACAGGACCACCTAGAGCAGGGGTGTCAAACTGATTACAGAAAGGGTCATGTGGCTGCTGGCTTTCTTTCCAACCAAGCAGTAGTACACCAGACTATAGCCATCATCAGGTTAAGGCTGAATGAGACTTAATGAGATGAATGGAGTCTGGTGTGCTACTGCTTGGTTGGAAAGAAAGCCAGGAGCCACACGGTCCTTTCTGGAACCAGTTTGACACCCCTGATCTAGAGGCAAAAACTGCAGTCTACAACCTACTGAACTACTCAAACCTGATCCTATATACGTTTAAAGATTTAAAGGAATAAAAACATTTTTTTCCAAGTAGAAAAGATCATGCCAAAAAGGGATCCTTGCATTTCTAAGTAACTGCGAACCGTGAAATATTATATTCTTTCTTTAAATTTCAATGTCTAACAAAAATTGGAACATTAAACACTTTTTTCCAATATTGCCCCTGATGTCCCTTGCAGGTTTTCCCTTATATTACTGAAAATTGCTAAAAGTAGTTTTTACAAATTTTAATACAAACATTTCCCTGATTTGGGTCCCAGTTTCCTCCAGTCTTCTGTCAGATTATTGCGTATGTTATAGTCACTGGTATTGATGTTTTGAGGCCACAGCAAGAGTTGGTCTCTTTTCAGAGCAGGTTTTTAGGGTGCTGCCTGCAGCTGTTGCAGTGGTGTCCAAACCCAGGGAACGTCGATACGCTGCTGACAGCCTGTACAGGACATCAGGCCGAGGGCCTGGGTGGATGTCAGCCTTCTGCGCCATCAGCATCTCAAATAGTGTACTAACCTCCGACAACAAAGCTTCGCCCAGTTGGCCATCCTTCTCTGGAGTTTTACCTGGGAAAGAGTGAGAGGGTTTAACTTGTTAACATGTTTATGATAAGGATAATTACAAGAAACAAGTTTAAATTATCATTGCGGCAATCTGAATTTACTACATTGCACTAACTGAATTTACAGTGCCATGAGAGTTTGTTGATTTTATCCACTTTGTAACATCATCAAAACCTTAAAATTATATGTTATACAGAAACACAAAATAGCTGTCAGCTATGAAGTAGAAGGGAAAAAAACATTGTAAAACATTTTTTATGTCTTTAGAAATTACACCAAAATTGCATATTCATAATGTGAAACATGGCGGTGACAGCATCAATCTGGGGGGATATGTATCTTCTTTAGCAGGGGACAGAGCTGCTGATGAGAATTAATGAGGAAAATGAAGTTCTCCGGTTCAGCTGGGGGAAATCTAAGGTGCTCTCAGGGCAACCAAAAGACATACTCCCTCCTGGGTCATCTCCCTAGGCCTCCTCCTGGTGGGACACACCTGGAACAACTCCCACTGGAAGTGTCCAGGGGTGCCAGCACAGTTGACTCTTCTCAATGTGAAGTCATCTGAGAGAGGCTCTACTCTCATGCTCTCCCAGATGCCTGAGCTCCTCACCGTATCTCTAAGGGAGTGCCCATCCACCCAGCGGAGAAAGCTCATTTTACCTGCTTTTAGCCTTTTTTGGGTCTTACTCCAGATTTCCAGACCATAGGTGAGGCTGGGAATGTTGACCAAGCAGTAAACTAGGAGCTCTGCCTTTTGTTCTTTTCTCTGTTCACCACAACAGACTAATGCACTGTCCGCATTATAGTGGCAGGAGAATCGATTCCTCTATCAAGCTTGTGCTCCATTCTCCCCCGATCATGAACAGGACTCCAAGATACTTGAAAACTGTACCTGAGGCAGAAACAATATTCCAACCTGAAGGGGAGAAGCTATCTTTTATCTGCCTCAGCAATCCCACAAGCCATTCAAGCCTGATTAGACTCCTTCTTCAGCTTGACAGCATCACTTACTGCTGGTGACACCACCAGATTCCGGGGTCCATTTGGCCACAGCTACATGCAGTTGCATCGTGAGTAGAGACAGTGAACTGACACCAATTCCTCAGCCTCCCCCAGAATCTGAGAAGCTCTCCCGGAGAGAATGAAGTTTACTATATCCCTGACCAAGAGACTTAGCCAGAGTCCTAGCAGAGCCTTACTACTTTCTGGAGTCTGCCAAGTCTGGCTTTCTCCTCTTTCCTAGTGTGAACCTCGCCTCGAGATGGTGATCGATTTCACCCACCTCTTCACCAGAGTGTCCGAGACATGGCCAAAGGTCAGAGGATACTACTACAGAGTTGATCATTGGCCTCTGAACTAGGTGTACATGGCAATGGGACGCCCTATCCTTAAACATGTTCATTAGGGAGAATCCAAGACTTTGATAGAAGTAAAATGATGAAGCAACAATCAGGTTTAAAGCTGGAGGTCAGTTCCTTACAGTCACACTCCTCCAGGTGTCACTGTTGTTTCCCACATGGGCATTTAATTCCCGCCTGCAAAATGATGGAATCCCTCCCCCAGGGATGTTAAGAAGGCATGGTGCTCTGTACTGAAGTCTGGCCCATGGGCTGTAACAACAATCACAGCCCCCCTCCCCCCAAAGATCAAAGGATGTGACCTCCTTGACCACCGGGACTGCGATTTTCATTTTCATTTACCTTTGCTCTAACCACAAGTGTGTAGATGTTTTACTCCAGGGTTTCAGATTTTTCATTCCTTTGCTTGTTCCATTCCTTGTCTGTATATACGTAATATTTTGATATTTTGTATTATATACGTATTTTTTTTAAGATTTTTTATTCTCTGTACATACTTAACAGCTTTCACATTTTGGACTCTCTTTCCCCACTGTACTGTTCACGACGATGCAACGCTGTAATTTCCCCACTATGGGACAAATAAAGGATTATCTTATCTTATTGTCAAAAGTTAATTGTTGCAGGAATTAACTATCACATCTTTTTGGAAAAGTGCTTATTTCTACTTGCATGCATAGATCTGTATGCTAGCAGGAAGTTTATTTACATTTTCAAATCAATTCACTTGAATTAAGTTCAATAGTGCAAATTCCCAACACATCATCTCAAGACAGTTTACAGACAATTCAATCAGATCCAACACTCAGATCCTTTAAAAAATTTCTATTTAAGGAATACCAGCTGATTGCATTGACTCGTTGACTCTACAGCAATCCCTTACCCCAAGCATGCACGTAGCAACAGTGGAGAGAAAACCAACTTCAAACATATTACCGCCACTAAGGGGCTAGAGGCAGAAAAAATGTTTTAAATTGTCTTAGTCTTGTTAAATGTATTGTAATCAAAGTTGAGAGCATTTGCAATTTCATTTTCGTAATTTGTTATTATATTGCAAATGCAATTGCCCAACCCTAGCACTAATTGCATTACAGGTGATCTTGAAATAGTTTGATCCAGTTGGGTTGAAGATATATGTACACCACAGTTTTTGGACAATTCTAAAATTTTGTAAGCCATGGATTTATTTTCTTCCAGTTCATAGTTTACTCTGTGTGAGTTGATTTCATAAAATTTACAATAAAATACATTTAAGAATTTTGCAAAGTAAACAAAAAATATATAGCCTACATCAGTTTTAGTGAATTAAAATTGTATCTTGTATGAATCCTACTTGGTAACTTCTTATTATATATTTACCAAAAGTGGAGAAGGATGAGGTGGAATTCAGGCCAGTCCTTGGAGGGAGCTCACTTTCAGGGGAAGAAGGAACATTTGGGACAAAAACATTGTCATGGTAATCGGCTGTAAGTGGAAGGGAGAGCCTGGCCATCCAAGCAGGGTCATTCCCTTCTGAGAAAACATCATCTGAAAACAAAACAAAAAAAACTGTTGTGTTGGTGCAACAACCTGGAATTCAGGAATTTTGATTAAATAAAAACAGTTTGAATACCACAATCTTTCAAATATTTACCAAGTGTCGATACAGTCTTTTTATTTCTGAATCTTTAAAATGAGATTTCATTTTACTTCGTAGTCAACACAAAGGGAATTTGTGAGTTTTACGCTAAATTAAAGGGCTGTTTAAGCATATGTTAAGAGGCAGGCTGTTCTGACTAAATCCTACCTGAATTGAGATTGTAATGTATTGTATTACTGAAAACTTACATGAAAAGATGGTATCATTTTTTATATGTATTAACCACATAAGACTGAGACAAGAAAGAAAAGCATGCTTTAAATCCTCATTTTCTACCTGTTTGAACTAATGTTAATATATTGTTGTTTTATTACATAGTTGCATAACATCCTTTTTTACTTACCATTTTATTCAGATGTGGCTTCTTTAAACGATAGTGTGTATTTAAGAAGTGGTAGAATAAGTGGCTCACCATGGGTACTATTTTCGCAACAACTGGCACTTGCCAGAGTTTTCTTAAAAGCAATTTCAGACTCTCTCTTCTAGGTAGCCAAAAGTACTTCTATCAACTTCACTATAATAAATGCAAGCCTCTTAAGAGGACAAGTTGGACTTTAAATGCAAAGATCTTCAACTGGCATGAAGATCGTGGTATCAAATTGGATGCTTGAACCTAAATGTTTTTGGGGTTTTTTCATCTGTAACACTAAAATCAGGGTTAGCTGCAAAGCAGTTTACCTTTATTTAAACACTAGTTAAGCTCAACAGACTGAATAGAAAAAACCCTGTTTATGTGTTCTGCTGGTTTCTATGTGCCCCTGGTTTAGAACGAGGCAGCAAAAAGAGGAAAAAGCAAAGGGATTTTATCTGGCAGATATTAACAGGAACTTCCTGCCATCTTTCGTATCCTTTGCTCTTTTAAGCATGCATTAAACATCACGTCCACACTGAAGGTACAAACATTCTGCAGTTGGAGAGTTCAGTCACCGTAAGAGGCATAAACACCGGGTGTGTCTGTTTAAAAACACTGACAACACAACCCCAGTTTCTGACACACAAATAAACAGAGCAAAGATGATTATATGACCCATTTCATGCATTTACTAACTGTGATAGATGCTGGACTTTATCTCTTAGTTAAAATCCCCCCCATCTTTTCCCTTCCTGATCACTACATCCTGTTTATGTGCTGTCCCATCCATTGTGACAGCTTGAGTTCCTCTTGACGCTATTTAGGTTTCATCAGATCTAATTTAGTAAAAAAAAAAAAAAAAACATTAGAGAACTCCTCTACATGTAGCTAGAATGTATTCAAGAATGGAAAGGTTTGAGTCAGATGTAGCTACCATATACTGTATGCACCCCCCCCCCCCCTTCTCTCTCTCCCTATCTCTCTCACTGTCAAACACATTTCATACCCAGCTTTATTCTTCAAAGTAAAAATGAATTGAATTTAAAAGGCTGTTACTGCAATTATGTGGTCCAATGTCTGAAAATTTCAGGCCAAAACACTTTTTAGATTATTCTTATTATTAAAAATGCCTTAATTATTACCATTGCTGTCAAAACACTAATGATGCTAAATTGGTGAAAATTTTGCATAAAAGGAATTATTCAAAACCTACTATAACCGTTTAACAGTTCAGATTACTACATGCTTCACAACCTTTTCTTAAAAAAAGGTTCCTTCACCATTTCAAGTCCATGTCTTTCTACAACCCCCTTTTCTTCCAATCAACACTTTGGTACTTTGAAATGTTTTTTTAATGAATTGTGCTAAATAAATAAACTGCCTTACCATACTTGTGGGGGTGGCCAATTTCTAATTTCACATTAGCCATAAACCATAATTACTATAATTTAAATAGGTAAACATAAAAGATATCACTCTCTGTAAATCTGTATCATAAGTCTATATTATCTTTTAATTTGCAGAAATAAAATAACTTTTTTATCATATTATATTCAAACACATTACATCTATGTACACATTCAAAAAATCAGAGTATTATTAAAAAGTTCATTAGTGTCATTAACTCAGTTTACCAAGTGAGCAACATTATGTATTGGAAGACATATTACAACTTATTGAATGTGGTTTTATGTATTTGGGGAAATTTTGACATTCAGTTAGGAAACAAGAGTTACAAACAAAGCACAACTTCCACAATAAACCCTAAACTTTCACATTTTCAATTCAGAAAAAGATTTTGCTCTGATGATTCAACAAGTAAGAATATTTTGTTTCAGCTGAGAGGACCTTGGTACATAAAGGAGCGCTACTGTTGATCGCTTCCTGGAAAAAAAATACTCAGAATGTTCATTGCTACCAACAGGCCAATGGAGGGTTAAGAACCATGCCTTTACTTACAAAGTGTTTATCAGCTAAATAAGTGTGTTTTTTTTACATCCATGACACTATTTCTACATTTTTATCTGCCTAAGAATTTTTAATTTTATTAAAGCGATAGTTACACAGCTATCTGTTCATTATTTTTTTATATTTAACAAATCATATTAATAGATTTTAAAGTGTATTATTTTTGCTCAACCACCATGTTGATTATGGTGGTTATTGATTGAATTATTTCTATTAAAATAAAATGAAATTGAACCAACTGGCTAGGATAAAATGTACTTCTACTTCATGCATTTAGTACAATACTTTGACACACTTGATGATATTGCTGTGTCTTTAAAGGGCTATGTTACTTAAATCTAATTGCTTACTTTACCTAGAATCAGTTTGGTAACTATGTCATTTCAACTAGTTTTTTTTATTCTTTTGGTTATTAATCAGTGACAGTTGGAGAGACCTGAAATAGTGATCAACTACTAAACTGGTGAACCTAACTTTCTGGCTCTCCTTTCACGCCATAAGAAGAGTTAAGGTTGCTATTAGTCAAATGATGCATTTATACGTGAAGAACACTTGACAAACCCAGACAAGCCTTTTTTCAGAAAGGAGAAACTTAATTCTCCTTCAAAATAACATCTGTATGAAAATCCAAAATACGTGAGCCATCATCCATCATGTGAATGTAATTCGTTAAAACCTTTCTTGAATTTGACTGATCAAAAACTGTTGGTCTCTTCATTTAACCACAACCAGATGTGGAAAATTTAATGAACCACCATCCACAGAAACACAGCTGGTTCCACCCAGGATGGTTCAAACTGCCCCTGAGGTAACCCCCTTTACTTTTAACATCCCCCTTTCCTCTCACTGTTTTGAATTAAACCACAGCCCCCCTATGTATAGATTATCATTATTATACAAGAAATTTGAAGTTTTAGGGGATTTTCAGATATAAAATGTTTGCAGTTTATTCAACAAATTTAGACGGCAAAATAAATCTAACCAACCCTTTTAATTTATCCCCGCAGTCCGGTAACCAATGGTTTCTGTTTGTAGTTCTCTGATCTGACTGCAACCAGTTATACCCTAAAGAAAAAATAAGTTCAAAAAGCTATTAAAAGAGGAATGCTCTACAACAATGCAGCCCTTCAACACTCATTCTAAGGTGTCAGGTGTGCATTACACTCATCTCATACCCTTAAGGCCAGAAGATGAGTCACTCACCTCACACACACACACTCCCACTGACTCCTTTGTTTCTCTCTTATGACTAGTCATAAAGTAAACCTTGGCCTCCACCGTCGGGCAGTAACCCCTACCTCAACCCAGCCCCCACTTGCCTAGAGGCTCCTACAGCCTCCAAATGACAATACCAGGAAGAAACTGGGAAAACACACCAACTGTACACACTCAGATGCTTGTGTTCTTCATAACGCTGAGAAAGTCCCTGCTAAACAATGAGTCTCTAGCATGTTTGGTGTTTGACAGCTAAAATATATGTTGGTCAAGGTTTGATGATGTCTTGCTATCTATCCAAACATAAACATACTTCCTACAAGTCTTTCCAGGGTAAGGATTTGTTTTTAAGACTTTGTAGTTTGCGTGAAGACAGTTAATATCTCCCAAAGACAGATTGGCCTCTGCAATATTTTAGTGTTGATTTCACATTTAGTTCACATCTCTCACATCTCTCTCTCACTAGTGATGGGCCTCTTGCAATGGGGGATAGAAGTCACTTTCAATGCTTTGTCAATCTTGTCATACAAATTTCCAAGACAGTTTGCTTGTTAATGAAGCAATTTAGGGAATTATTTGTTGTCAAATGACAGCTAGGGGATAAACAAGTTATGAAGCACAGACAAACTGTGGATTGGAGTTTTATTGTAAGTGGATTAGATAGTAAAAAAGAAAAGCAGGGATTTAGTTTTTTGTCTTTTTTTTTTATTATTATTTTTGCACTTTAGGATCACATGCAGTACCTGGTGGGATTTGTGCAGTTAGTAGACCATAGATTTGAATCTGAAAAAAAATCTTAATAGGAGCAGGAATTCCATAAGAACAAGGTGTAGTTTCCTTGTTACCTTCAACTTTTTCACTGTTTCCTCCTTGTCTACTACTCTGGCATGTTTATTGTTAGAGTGGTTCATATGTTTAATAATTTATTTGACTTGATCTACTGTATTGTAGACTTAAAACACCAAAGTCCCACTGCTAAAATAGATATGCAAAAAAAACTCAAGTTTAATTCAATTCAACTTGAAATAACCAATAAACATAAATGTGTGTTTTATAAACATCTTACCTGGGCTGTTGAGGAGATTATTCAGCCCTTCCTCTAGATGTGGGTCTATAGGTGAGTCTCTTCCAGCTTCCCAGTCCACATCACCAGCTTCACTCTCTCCGTGTCCACTGTCTTTGGTACTTTGCCAATCAGAACAGTCCTGTCCTCCATATCTGTGGCAAATAATGCATTCATAATGTCATGAGATAAAAATCATGAGATAACAGTTTTAGATGATTTATGGATTCGATGCTTAAATTGGTGATCAGCAGATACTGAATTCTGGGATGACCGAACCAGCATTGAGAAGTTTTTGTGCTGTGTGTCTCGGCTGGGATTACTGGAGATGTTCTTGCTGGTGTCAACCTGCTGTTGACTCAAGCGCAGGGATATTTTGTGCTGTGCTCTTACTGGATCTAAGAGTGGGTTACACTTTATTTTACAACATCGATGGAACTCGGCTCAGCCAATCACATAAGGATGGGAAACACCTTTTTTATAAGGTGGGAATAATGACGCATAATCAAATACCACAAGATAGTCTGGCATCTTGAAACAGCCCTGCAAATACATCAGAAAATAAAAGCACAACATGACTCTCTTGGATTTAAGGAATCATTTATCCAGGATGTACCAACTCAGCGTAATTTTAACTTTGGAAATAATCAAACGGATTCAACACAACAAAGATTCACTAAAAGCAACACTGGCCAAGCAACAACACAACTTAGCCATGTTGACCCCAGCTGATGATGACAAGTTTGCAAAGCTGGAAACTCTACTATATGTAAAAACTGTTTACCCAGTATCTTAACAAATGAAAAGGGAACTTTAATACAGACTGGGTAAAGGTAGCAACTGTTCTGGATCCAAAATTTAAGGACCTTAGATGTCTGCCTAGGCAGAAAGGAGAGAGGTGTGGACACTAATAAGTACACGTCCACAGACAATATTCTGGAGTGATACAGGGCAGAGCAATGTGTGAAACTGGCTTATTTTGCTCAAAAAAGTATATGGCTACATCTGCTTAACAGTACCTTGTGATAGACTTTTTTTTTTCTCTAGCAGAATGTATTGTACCAATAAGGAGATTGGATCTATCATCTGAAAATGTCAACAAGCCTACCTACTTAACTTCAACTACTGGTTGAAGGAAGAGTAGGTTAGGTGTGACTAGATTGCACAAGGGCACTTTGTTCTTTTGAGGTGCAGGAACATTTTTTTTATTTCATACGTTTGTGCCCTTATATCTTGGTTTCTTGAATGTTGACATAGATAAGAGTCGAGGGTTAATTACAAGGCCTGTTTACAGCTAAAATGTTTACCATACTGTTGACATAAGGCTTATGTAAATCAGTGGTTCCCAAACCCATTTCTCAAGTCTATTGTTAAATAATCTAACAATAGAAATCACATTTTGCAACTGATTGACAGCACTGCTTACAATGTAAAACACTAATATTCTAAATACTAATAGTTTAAGATCCTTTGAATATTCAGAACCTTTGGCGAACACACTATGAAGGTTCCTGGTAGGGTTTACGAATGCTGAAATATTTTGTTATGTACATCTTTTGTACAATAGATTGATTGATTTACTGAGATTTGCAGTAAGGCTTTATGTTTTGATGTCAGTACAAAGCCTTAAGAGGCACACAAAAATTAAATTCAGTTCAATTCAAAAATACTTCAGTAACCTGAAGGGAAAATAACTGTTGTAGTGACCTATAAACCTTTTTCAAAGAGTTGTTGTAGATTTTGATAGCTGTAGGCAGGAAGAACCTTCTGAAGTTGTCTGTCTGACCCTGAATCGGGAGAAGTCTGACTTAAGAGTCTCTGTTGATGTTTAACAGTCTTTTGTTTGTCCATAATGTTCTTTAGTTTATGAAAAATTCTTCTTTGTGAAATCATCTCCAAGGTTATAGAGGAGTATCAGAGTATTCTGCAGATTACAGGACTCAGTGTTGTACTACTGGAACTGTTGGAACTTTTGTAGAGTACTAGGGAATGAGGTGTGATTAAAATCCCCAGCTATCACCACAGATACATTTAGCTGTTGTGTCTGTTGCTTAACAATAATAGAACTGATGCCATCAAGCAGCGTTGGCAACAACAGAAGATGGAATGTCATCAGTAACCCAAAGAACACAAGCAAATTTTTTGGGGAAAATTATATATGGAAGAAAACCAACAGCTAATAGCTCCATATTTGTGCTGCAGAGAGGAATTTTCACAGTAACATGTTCTGGGTGACACCATCTATTGTTAACGAGCAAAGCCGCCCAACCACCCTGCACTTTTCCAGCCTGCTTTAAATCTATGCCTGCTTGTACTTTCAGAAAGTCTGACAGAGAGTTGTAGGAGTCAGGAATATGATACTTCAGCAGTTTTTCAGTAAAACACATAACGCTGCAATGTCAATATTCTGGCAGACTCCTTGCTAGGTTTTGGAGTTTTTCTAACTTTTTTCCAGAAGATCTTACATTGCCCATAATGCTTGGTGGAGGAGATTGCTTGTACTTCTTGCTCCTCCCTCTTCTCCTTGCTGCTGTTCTGCATCCTCTGTGCCTTTTTTCAACTTGGCTGGTACTTACAGAAATAATTTAAGTATTACTTAAGCTTTAGATATGCTAATGAGTTGCGTCTCAGTGTAAAAAAAAAAACTACTTGCTCTGGTGGCTGAAGTTACGCATCATAGCAAATCTCCATAAAGGAAAAAATATCAACAAAAATCCTTTCAGTTGCTCATCATCTAACACTAGATGAAAAACCACAGAAAAAAAGAAACTCTGATCCACAAACAGAGGAACTAAACTTCTCTTGAAAAAGAAAATCCGAATCAAACCAGCGAAGCTATTCTAATGTGCAGTCACCCTAAGCAGCACAATTTTAGAATTAAAAATTAAAAAATCACAACAGACAAAGAAAGAATATATTAGTGTATACATTATGATGAAAATGTTAGTTTTACAGCAATTTAAGCTCATCAAAAAATAAAGAATTACTTTCAATTTGAGATTAAGCTAGTGCATTAATGGTCTTCATGATTTTCTTTAGGTGTTTCTGTGTGAATGTGTTGAAGCAGCGGTCTGTGTGAATCAAGGTCATGTTGTATCTACTCAAAATACTAACCAGCTCTGTGGTCGGTGTAAGTGCTCTGGGTTAAAGGGACTTGAATCCCTCCAATAAAGCTGTTTAAATAGACAAAGGTACTTTAAGGTTAGAGGAAACCCTTCCTGTAACTTTGACTGTTTGCTTATATGTCTGGTTTGTTTGTTGATGTTGTTTTGACTCAGTTAGTCACTTGGTTAGACGCATAGTAGAACACATTTATCTGTTGTAGTTTTGCTCTTTGGTCTGCTACCCCACCAAAATCTACACCACAAACCTCCATCACAACCTTTGATGAAGACACACCTGTGAGTTATTAAAATTGGTGGCATTCTTCTTTAATGTGAGCATGTCCTGTTAACAGATGAATCTTTGTTTGATCAGAGAGCGCACCGATGATCACAACCTGAAACCTACAGCCAGCTGGCTCTGAAACAAACGTTTAACTAATGATAAGAGGGAAAAAAAATCCTAAATCACAGTCTTCCCTGCTGAATTTTTTTATATTTTAGTGCAAAGTGGACTGAGGTTGACAGAAGACAAAGTGCATTTGTAAGGCGCTAGAAGTTTAACACCTTATTTCAGTTTGTCAGAAGTCAGCTCAGCTATCAAGAAATTATTTTGCAGTACAACCCCTGGCAAAAAGTATGGAATCACCAGTCTTGGATGAGCACTCATTCAGACATTTCATGCTGTAAAACA
>JAUZNJ010063246.1:0-55162 GCA_034780135.1 Jordanella pulchra
GATAGATAGATAGATAGATAGATAGATAGATAGATAGATAGATAGATAGATAGATAGATAGATAGATAGATAGAACATGGTTTTCATTTTATACATGAAGAGAAAACTAAAAGCTTACTCGTCCCATTTGCACTAAGACCTGAGGCAGCACTTTTTAGGATCACCTTCTGTTGCAGATCTTTGTTCTTTGATCATCTATAGAGTCCTCTTCTTTCTTCTAAAAGCACAACTAGATTTGAGATGAGAGTCTCTGTTAACATCATTTGTTATGTCCCAAAAGAATCCCAGCTAGATTTATGTCTGGACTTTGACTAGGCCCATCTTCCATGTGCTTTGACCTAAACCACTATTGTATCCCTGGCTGTATGTTAATGGGGGCTTTCCTGCTGAAGGTTTACCTCCACCTCAGTCTTCAGTCTTCCTGAGCCTCTAACGGGTTTGCTCTGACCAAATCTGATTCCACACTATGATGCTGCCACCACCATGTATCACAACAAGAATCGCATTTTCAAAGTGATGGATCATGTATCTTCTACTTGTAAAGTTTTACATGTAGCCCCCACACCCACCCCCTTCTCTAGACTTCTTCAGAAAGTTCTTCTTGACTGTTCTGCTTGGTTCCATGGATGTAATGTGACCAGTTGAGCTGCATTTAGACTAAAATTAAATTAACGATAAAAACTTCTTGTTGTTAAGGGGACTTCTGAGGGCAGATGGGTTGAACTGGTTTTATGTGGACATGTCAAACTAAAAGGGGCTGAATAAAATGAAAAAAAAAACTTTTTTTATGTTATTTGTTCAGTTTTAGATTCGAATTTGTACCAAAACTTAAGAGAAAATGTAATTTAATTAATTTCAAATATAGTTTATTGATCCCAAAGTTAAATAAATTCTATTTATCTTTTTTGATTATTTTTTTAACATAAATCATTAGGAAATTGAAGAACTATTTTCTTCATATAAACTAAATTTCTCAATTATCCAGCATAAAAACCCAAATAAAGTACAGAGCAGTTTGTGGTTTACATGTAAGAAAATATAAAGAGGCAAATTTTCTTTTTTTTTTTGTTAAGGCACCATAGTTGTTGGCCTTAAGCATATCTGTAGCAGTGACTTTTCATGGCTAACCCTTCATTCAGGAAAATCCGTTGTAATCCCTAAAAGCCATCTGACCTTTTCCTGGTTGTCACACCTGACGAGAAGAGTCTCAGCTGAACAGTTCGGCCGTTTAGCCCAAACCAGAAACAAGAATCACTATAGGTGGTGATAAAACTTGTGGAAGTGGATCAACAGTGGGTTCTCTTATTTTTCCAGGTTATTCATATGTAAAGGACAAATGTTAGAGCCGAGTTATTCAGAGTTAATTTATGTATTTGGGATCATTGGTTCAACAAGAGGGATTCGAATAAGATCGGGTGATTAATTCAGATGATAAAAAGACACCAGAGGGGACCATCATAACCATCAGGACCATCTTTCTTTCTGTACCTGGTGAGCAGTGAAGAGAGCAAGAACAGTCCGGTGCACACAGCAGCCAAAGGGAGAGCCCAGGAGCACGTGCCCTGGGCGGAAACGACAGCTTACAGCTTTCTGCCGTTTAGTCCACTGGACTAATCCCGGTAGTTAGATGTCCTGTGGTGGGTGGGGATATTGGTGACGTGTTACCAGGACTACTTATGGGGAGAGGCAGAGATAGGCCCAGGTGTACATCCTGCAGGGATTTACGCAGGCCGACAGCTTGAAAAGGAGATGCTATTTCTAGACAGGATTTAAGTGTTGAGACGCTGCATCAAATCCCAAGAGAGAGAAAGGGGAGTCCATAACCGGTCTGCTCTCAGATTCCTGAAAATGCTCCAGCCTTTGGTCTGAATCCATATTTCTGTGGTGTGTTGCACTTTTCAGAGCCAACTGCCAGTACATTTAACAAAAAGTATATCTGACATCTTACTGTGGATCAGGGATGTTTAACTTATACTTTAGTTAAGTAATATCATATTATCTGCTACTCAGCAGCACAATTAATTAAGTTCATTTACTGTTTAAAAAAACCTAAACATGCTCCAACTCTAAGCTTGTACAATAACTGTCTGCAGGTTTTATTATTGAAATGATAAAACCAGCAGAGGAGCCTCTATGTTTAACTGAGCGGCCCTCTGTAGCTTGATGGTATAAAAGCACAGCAGAAATTGATCCATCAATCGATATGATGTTTCATCTTTCACTGAAAGGACACCTTCTGCCTGTGATGAAACCAGACTCTGTTCCTGGATCCCAGGATGAAGAAGAGGCCAACTTTACCTCTTACTGGTGGAAAATACACGTAAAAGCTCATGAATTATAAAAGATATCAGGCTTAAAAAGTTCTGGTGCCATATGTTCTGAGGGTGCATAAATGCAGATGTGGCTGATTATCCAGGCTTGGGGACATCCTGGTCTTCTGTTCTGCTCTTATCTTGTCAGGACAATGAATTAAATAACATATATTCAGCAGAATTTGTAGTTGCTTTAGACGCAAAATAATTTAAATTAATTTAGAGCAGTACAGATTTGGCAAAGGTCATGATTTAAAGATAATAGATTACATAGTTTACCTTAGGTGGGGAAAATATATTATGCTCAATGTAGCTGTTTGTTAATCTACCAATTGGCTTTTTAACTCACTGCTACCTTCTCTTCTATAAAACTTGAAAAGTTAAAGAACTAAAAATGATATCAGCAGAAGCTGAAACAGGCTTTTATTGTCAAACATCAAATGGAGAAATGTGGCATTATTTAAGCTTGTGTTATTGATACTTGAACTCCTGGTCTGAATCCAGGACTGATACAGAAAAATACAAAGAAAGGATTGAAATTCTTGAGGCCACATTTTGAGGCCAAATTGAACAATTATGAGAGTCATTAATAAATTAATTGGACACATCGGTAAACCATAAACCAAGTTTTGTGATCATGGAGACATAAAATAAAATCAGCAGCTTTTCATGACTGCTGGGAAATATAGGTTAAAAAAGAAGTGGATGCCCAGAAAATATCCTGCCCAGGTTCGCTATCTCTTCATATCGGCCCTGCTTACCGGCACCAGATAAAGATTACCAATCTCTTTTAGTATGGCATGTATCAGTTCACCTTTCAGAGGCTTTACTTACCCGTATATCTTCCCCAGAGTCTTAGCTGCCACAGCTTTAAACCTTTCCGGCCGGATTTCCATCCTTGGTCCGGGTCCGAGCGCACAGCCTCTTCTGCTTCGTGCTGCTCAGTCACATAAAAAATGCTTTTATTTATTTGCTCATCAGCTTCGTTTAGCCAAAAGTTTCCAGGATTGTGGTGTAAAACACAAGTTGTCCTGGGATTTACAGGATTCTTCTACTTCCTCTAAATATAAAAAACATTTTTAGATGTTTTCTTGCTCCGCGAACCTAGACGAACTTCTTTAAATCCCGTGTGGGTTCGTAGAGGTTCGCTCAAAAAGCACAAAGGGGCAACTTTAGGAAGGATTCATGGGTAAAAGGGTGTCTCTGGCCGTGGTCCTGAACCAGATTACAGCTGCCCGCGCGCTAATCTCCCAGAGTGTGTGTAGTGGAGGAGAGCATGTCACTTCCTTCCCAGCAGTCTGGCTTGTTTCAGGCTATTCTGGGAGCGCTCGGTCCGTGAATGAAGGGAGTTGAAGTAAACAGTCCGAGGGAAGCAGAATTCAGAGAAAAAGAATTGAAGAAGGTCCTCAGGACGCACTCATTGGGTGAGCTTTTTAGGAGGCCAGAAAGAAAGTTTAAATGGTCAATCAATACACAGGGTGCCCAAACATTTCCGCCTGTAACCCCAGAAATATCAGTGATACAGGATACAGGGGAGCCTTAAGAAATCCACATTATTTCACTTTTTCTTCATTTATAAAATGTAGAATAAAGCAAATATATTAAAATATTTAAACACCGGCATTCTTTTTAAATATTTTACTATGAATTGAATTATTTCAAATGTCATTTTAATTGTTTAATAGGACTTTTAATAAATCAAGTTAGTGTTTCAAAATGTATATTTGAAACATATATGAGAAAAATGAATTAATATTAAAAGTACCTATTTTATGGTACATTTATATATTTGTTTATTTATTTAGTGCAAGGCGCATTTTGAAAAAAAAAATACACAGTGTTCTTTCACTCTGTAATTAATCATAAATATAGATATTATAGAGACATAGATATATTGTAATGGGGTGGAACTGAAGACCCAGAATTCAATCCAGATGCTATAGGAAAAGTTTAGCAGTTTATTGAAAGGTGCAACCGGAACAGGAATGACAGTAATCATCACCTTCTGAACTGGTACTTCTGGGGAGAGATTTGTGCTGTGAGTGTCCAGCAAATGAAAACAGAATGATTATTCTGAAGAGGCTTTAGGTGGACTAACCTTGAAGGGTTTTGGAGGAAAGACCAGAAGAGCAGAGTAGAAGCCAGTTGGCATGTGACATGACCGTCAGGAGAGTGAGAGCAGAAACTCTGTAAGTGAGTGAGCTGACTTGATCCATTGAGGGGAAATGCTTCATACGTTGTCAGGGATGAAAAAAGAGTCAGAGCCAGGAGATCTGTCAGGGCCAGACCAGGGGTTGGAACTAGAAGATCAGATGACTGAGACGAAAACAGAGCAGAGCACATAGACATGGTCAAAAGGGACAGAAAAAGGGGTCAAAGCGAAACACAAAACAGGTCTGACTGGGGTTCAGGCAGGCTCAAAAAATCAGGAGCCAACTGGAAACAGGTAGGCAGGCAACAAATTCAAAACAACAACAAAACTCAGCAAAGGCTCATAATAATATGGCACTACATTCTGTTCTGAGGCAGGCTTAAGTCGGCAGAGGTGCAGGTGGAAATGATGAGAGATAATTGGAAGCAGAGCAATGGAGCAGGTGGAGATAATTAGGTGATTAGACCAGAGCTAGTGCACAGAATCATGACATATATAGATATAAGTTATTACATTAATTCTTAAATAATGTATTTTTAAAAAAACATTTGATTACTAATTCATTATTATTCCAAAATGTAATTTTAATTATTTAATGGGACTTTTAGTTAATTAATTGGGCAATTTATGATTTCTAATATTTGAATTGTGACTTTAATTAATAAACAAATGTTAATTGTATTTATTTTATGGGACATTTATGTATTCCATGATTTATTTTGGCCTTCTAATTACCTCAGAGTCAACTGAGGAACGATTGTGAAAAAAATATAAAGTGTTTGCTGCGATTACCAGTAACCTATAAAATGATAAAACTATTTTTCTCTGATATTCAAACGGTCTCAAACTGTAACCATGTGTCTGACAAGGACCTAGAGATTGTTTTATCTAGGGATGCATCGATCCGATATTTTTATTGGTATTTGTCTGATCTATTTATTCTGGATCTATGCTATGCAATGCCATCATACGGCAGTGCAAAGTCACAACACAGCGATATTGTTCAAGATGCAGCAGGCGAAAGGATTGGCTGTATGGAGGTTTTTCACGCTATCTCAGACTACTAGCCCAACGGCTAAATGTTCTGAGGGGCAGTCTTAAATCTTGCAGCTATAACACCACCAACTGAATGAAACACTTCCAGAAATTTCCTATCAAAGAACATGCTGAGATTATCGAACTCAGCAAACAAAAATGAAGTACTGGGAAGCAGCTAACTTTTATGGAAGTGAAGATTTTCCAAGTAACAGTGTACAGGCCAAAAAAAACACCCACAAAAAAGACCGTTTGTTGGGTAATAATTCAGTGCCGTTTTTGTTACTGGTATTGGATTAGTGTCGGCCGATATTAAACTTCAAATGTCGGTATCAGTATCGGAGGTGAAAAAAGCGGATCGGTGCATCCCTAGGTTTATCTCTCTGCTTGGAAAAAAAACAACCAGACATTGGAAAAGATTTGAACAAATCAATAAGGATTTCAAATTACTAAGAAAGACAACTCACGAGCATTTGATACATTTATATCAAAGATCTTTACAATAAATAGTAAGTGAAGATAGACTGTTTGGTTTTACAGTTTTAAGCAAAAAGCACCGAGAAGAAAGGAAGTTTTCTTTTTTTTTTAGCTCACATGCATCAATGTATTTCTATGATTGTAGGTCAGAATAGACCAGTTTGCACGAGCAATTTTACAAAACAGGTTAAAAGGACCCATAAGGGCTCAAATAAATGCAAACATCTCCACTCAGTTTGTTTTATAAAACAGTGGAAACTTTGAGCTATTTGTAAAAATTGATCAAATTGTTTAAAAGCTTTCAAGCCACCACAGGCCAATCATTGTCTCTACCAGGTGATCTGTTGTTGACCTCACTGGGATGAAAATCCTCTGAGACAAGCAGTTCTCCTCTAAACCAGAGGGTGGCAGCAGTGATACCATCCTGTGGGATGTCCTGCTTTGACATTTAAAGGTTAGTATATAACCCAAACCTGACAACAAAAATACAAAAATTTCAGTTTATCCATTTGACTCTAAATAAAGTATTTACAAGTATACTGAGTGTAAATCTGCTCAAGTGTCGGAGTTAATTGTCTGTGAAAAACCTGACATCTATGCAGTGTAACTTATAAACTATATGGTGTTTATTAACCACCAGTCTCTGAGAGGCCTGCTTGATTTTGACACAAAAATGAATAAAATTAACTCTAACCCTAACCCTAAAAGTTGACACTGGCTATAAAGTTTAGAGTAATTTGAAGTTGGACCAAATGTTTCTGAAACAGAGTTTTATTCATCTCTGTAGGTGCTAAGAGTGACACTTTGGTTTTTACTGTGCAAACAACAGTTTATCACAATAAAAGAGGACTAAGAATCAGGTTTTTCATGTTTTTTGGGACACAGTTTGTATCTGCAGTCATCTTTTTAAAAATTCTCTTAATGTCTAAATCCAAAACACGGAAGATTCATATGAACTGCTTTTGTTTCAGATGTTTTTTTTTTTTTTCAAAATTTTATGATCTTCCCAAGCTGATTAAAAGGTTGTGCATAGAGAACAATTTAGCAACACTCTGCAACATGTTTCACCAACGCTTTCATTGTAAAGTGTTGTTAGCAAGATTTTGACAGGAAATGCGATGTGGTTCCCATGAAAAGATCTGATATTTGATCAAAAGTGCATCAAATCACTACTCTGGACTGGTTCATTACAAAGCTATTACATCTGAAAAAGCAACACAAACTGCTCTCATAACCATTTGATTAAAAAAACAAAACTATTTATATCAAAGTAGTAAATCTATGATTTATAACGTTTAACATGAACAATAATCTGACAATAATTTCCTGATTGACCTAAAAGTTTATTAATTCTCTTATTACCTTTTTTAAGTGTCAAGGGTATGCACAAGATTTATTTTCCTTGAAAAACAACATTTTCTGTCTGTATCTCTCCAGTTTCATGGCCACAGGTGGTTTAATCTGGCAGAAAATTGCCTTAAATGGCTTCAGAATTAGAGTGTATTTAACCACAATAAAATAGCATTAAACTTCATGCACAGCTCATCCATAGCTTTAATATTGTTGGTTTATCCATCCTGTTTCCAGGAAATAGACCACCAGAGACTGAATTCCCTGAACCAATGGGAAAGAACATGGGTTTTCTCACATAAAGTCATACAAAGACATTTTTGTAAAGATGTGGTTTATTTTCTACTGACGAAGCTTATGACATTAAAGAAGTGCAAAAGAACTAGTTCACAGTAGAAGGACAAAACAGAGTGATGCTGGTGAAGAGCTATGAGGGTCAGAGGGTTCTGGTGAACAGAGCTAGCGTCTACTGAAGATGCAAAATATTCTGTAAAAAGTAGAAATCACACGTTTTGTTCTGCAGCCAAATACAGCAACAATGAACACTCAGCATCAGATGCAATCCTTTTCCAAATCTTGAGCTGAGATAGTTCTCAGAGAGCGAGAGGAGAGGAAAAGGGGAGGAAAGGGCATGGCGGATGGATGAGGGGAGAGGCTGGGTGGGACAGAGATGATGGATTGAGTGTCCAACACGGACCCGTAGCCGGATTTCTGCAAGCATATTGTAGAGTGTGCAGCAGTGCTGTGGAAGAACACAGGAGGGTCCATGGGGTCTGTGGGATCTGCGGACAGAAAGGTCTAAAATTCAGTATGATGTTAAAATGTTGTGCTTAATGAGAAGAGTGGGGGGCATCTTGGGGGAAAAGGTACTATCTGCTTTCATTTATTCAAAGATTATGTTAAAAATAAATTCTGTTTACAAAATCTAAACAGAAAACTGGACATAATGTGGGACGATCACAGCAGACAACAGGTTACAGTGCCTTGCTAAAGTATATTCGCTTTAGTTCTCTTATTTTTTTATCCACAGACGTCGATACATTTTATTAGCATTGCATGTTACATGTCAACACAGAGTTTGCATAGCTATAAATTGGAAGAAAATTAAAGATGTTTTATAGCAGGGATACATTAAAAAATGAGATTGAAGAAGTTCCTCTGGTCAGATGAGAGCAAAACTGAACTTTCTGGCCTTCAAGTGAAATACTTTGTGGAGGATCACTACTACAGCAACACGCCATGTTGGGAGTTTTTGTTCCCCAATAATAATAATACTGAATTTGGTCAGAGTTATTGGAAAGGTGGATGGAGCTACAGTAAATCAGGACAAACCTGGAGGAAAAACCTTTAAAGAATGAGGAGAACCTAAAAATAGTGTGGAGGTCCACATTTTAGCAGAAAAACCAACCCTAGACTTATGAATAATACTGTAGATATGTTTAAATGGTCTAGTCAAAGTCCAAACAAGAATCTGTAGCAAGATTTTAGTGCTGCTGTTCACATACATTTAGCATCCAACAAGATCTGTATAAACTGTAGAAGTTAAAAACATGATTAAACAAAAATACCAGCTGAACTTTTCAGATTTATTCCTATTTAAAAATAAAAAAAATTATGCTTCCATTTCCATTCAATTAGGAGACTGTTTTATTCCGTCACATCCAGACACAGAGGGAAACAATCAGGAGACTCATGGATGCATAAGGTCAGTCCGAGAAATTATGCTTTTAATAGAAGATTTATGACCAGAAAAATCAAAATGATATTCGGGAAATTGATTTTATGTCCACTTCTATTAATTTTCCAATACTTAACAGAAACAATTGAAGGCAAGACTCCAAAACTGTCTCCAGGACAGGGTCCCTCATTGTACTGAAACCAGGCCAAGGTAGGAATACCTCAGAAAGACACTGTTTGCAGGAGCCTGCAATATTTCAGGCTGTGGATACAAACCAGCACAATAAACATAATACAAAAATTAAAATGCAAACAAAAAAGCTTTGAATCAGGCACAAATAAGGACAGACCTGCATCACTGTTTAGCTGGGTGTGCAGGTATTGGTGTTTGGTGTAGAACTTGTTGTAGATGCAGTAAACTGCAGCCATCAGAGCAACAGTCCCAACAGATGCGGCGATGAAAAGGCCAATCTTTGCATTATCTTTGTCCACATGTGCATCTGTAACACAATACACACACAAAGTAAAACATAAAAAAATGTAATTTATTTCAATTTATAGTTCAAACCTCAAGGATCTGAAAGACATCATTTCTAAAATAAACGCATCAACCTTTAGAACTTACATGTTCTTTTAGCATTCAGACGCGCTGTGTCCTCTTTTATGAGAAGGTCTTGGAGGTGCGGTGGTGGAGGTGGAGGTGGCGCTGCGGGGCCCTGATGGCTGCTGATCTTTTTCTCAGACTGCAGGGTGCTCTGTGAGCTGCAAAGTGGAAACATCAGCAGCAGGCACAGAGCTGCCAGGCCTCCCATGTTGATCATCTACGGCAGAAAACAAAAAGAACGAAGCAGAAGAAACAACTTAAGCCCTTCATTGAAATATACCATTTCGATTCTTGATTCATATTCCTGATATGACATAACTGGGCTCATACGGATGTCTGAAGGTTTAAAAGGGTTTTTCCATTTCCCAGCTGTATTTAATGCACTGCACTTCACTGTCAGCTAAAACAGGATCCCAGATATTTTCCAACAACACTTCCTTCCACTAACAGACACTAAAAGCTTATTAAAAAGGTTGTTTTTACCTGAGGTTTGGAACCAGGAGGCAGTTTTCCTCTCGTTGGGTGTTGTCCTCTCTGCCTTTCAGTGTAACTGAGGTGAAACCGGATCCAAGACAACTGAAATCCTCAGAGGGATTGTTAATTCCAAGGAGACACATGTAAAATAAAAAAAAATCAACCATGCAAGCCTTATGTCATAGAGGCAATGTTTTTTTAAATGCTGTGTGTAAAACTGATCTTTAACAGTTTTTTACAGACTTTAAAAAAAATATTACATCAAATTAATAAAGAAACATTAAATTATTATTTTATAAAAAGGGTCTCTTCATATGAATGAGTGAGGCCTTTTCTTCCTTTCAGTATAGTGTTGAGGAGATTTGATATAAATAAATATTAGTATCCAAATATTAGTTTTCAGTGAATGATTTCAATTCACAATCACAGCCAAACATCTCCAGATGTGACTGAACTTGTTGGTGTGAAATCTGATGAGGAATTACATAATTAAAACCCCTAAAAATCTCTATACTTGGACATTTTAAATTGTTGTCAATCTTGCTGCTAAACTATTTATTTCATCATTTCAAAATTAAATCCCCTACAAATCCCTAATCCTAGTCACTTTAACCTAATGTAAATTGTCATCAGAATTGCTGCTAAACTATTGGTTTTCATTGCATACTTACATTTCTAAAGGAAAGTTAAAAAATCTCCAGATGTGACGCATAAAGTTTCATTCATATCTGATGTGGAATTTCAAAATTAAAGCCCCACAAAACGATGACACAGAATTACTTTGATCTAAGCTGACATCCATATTGCTGAACTAGTTGTTTTCAGTAAAAACTTCCACGCTGAAATGATAGTAGATCATCTCCATATGTGATTCATTGAGTTTCATTCAGATCTGATGTGAATTTCCAAAATAAAGCCCCAAATATCCCTACACCTAATCTCTTTGATCTAAGTTGCTGTAAATATTGCTGCTAAGCTACTTGTTTTCCACTTGGAAGATTTGAAGAAAAACCTCCGTAGATGTTGCATCAGCATCAGTATAACTAAAAGGAAAAAAAAAATTATATTAGTCAGCCATGAACATTTATTGTATTTTTAATTCTTTTTTCCTTCAATGATCATAATAGAGTCGAGAGTCAACATTGAAAATAAAAAAAGTGTAATTTAGTTCTCATATGTAGGTTTTATTGGTCTATATATTTAGGATGCATGTAGAGGGAAAGAAAACGATATGAATTTGAAACTGCTTTCACTGCTGGTCTTTAAGAGTGAAATTAATTTCTTTCTAAAGGTTTTTTTCAATATGTTGATCTGATATTAACAGGTCAAATCAAATGATGCGTCTAATCATTTATATACATACAAATTGCCATATTGTGGTTCAAACAAGGTGCCAGAATTCTCAAGAAGGCTTCAATAAGAATTTATTTTCCCAGTTAGATTCCCTGATATTCGCCTACTAGGGTGCAGGCAGAGCCCCCAATGTTCCCAGGTTCAGGAAACACCCCTGATCACTAACTTCACCTGTTCTTGAACCTGTGTCATTATCATATACTTCACATTAAATGAAAATTTCACCTTCATCTGTAGAACTGTGGACAGCCTTTATTTTTCCTTAGTGCGAATAACACGTCTCTGGCATCTACGGTTGAATCTCATGGCCTGGATCTTAGCACCAACTCCAAATTATAGTTCTACCACAGGTTTTCCTTTCACTTAACTTTCCATTCTTACAGTTGAATACGGCTTGTAGTGAACATCCAGCTTCTTCAACAATGACATCTTTGTTGCCTTAGGAGTCAATGACTGTCTGCTGGAAACAATTATGAAGTTAATAAACTTTTAGTATAGGGAAAAAAATATTCTCAAGTGGTCTAAACAAGGTTTCAAATGAGCAGAAGTCAAAATACATCTAACCTTTTGAATTGACCGTTCATAGTAACGTGCATTTCATTCCCACGCTCCACTCGCCATAAAAACGCCACAGTAGGTCGTCCGCCCCTCTCTAGAAACAAACGGCCTTCAGCTTTATGTTTCACACCACCTTGTTCCATTAATGTGAAGTGCCAGATAGAAAAAGACAAAACAAGTCGCATAAAATAAACATTTCCATCAGGATTTCAGGAAAAGTCAGAATCTGATCCTGACCTTTTACTACAAAGAAAATAAAAAGGTGTTGGGAACTTTTCCAGGCAGCAATCATTTCAGCTCCTCAGATGTTTGTCTTGGCCCACATCTTTATAGGTCTCAGATTTTCCCAAGCAGATAATGGTGCAGGTTTCACACAGCAGGTAGCAGCTGTTATGGTGAACATGAGAGCAGAAATGTTCCCACCACCAAAGACAAAAACCTGTGGAAACCTGAGCCAGCCCAACCTTAAGGTAAGAAAACATTGCTGGAATTAAATACCAACATTAAATCGTTATACAACTATCAGAACCAAAGAAAGAGGAGCTGTTCACAACAAAAAAAGATTCTTCAAATCAGCCTTTATTTTTAGGACAGCCTGTTTATAGAACCTGTAGCTTTAAAATCAGATAACTAAAAAAAAAAAAAAGTTTGGAAAAAATGAAAGCAGGTAAAAATAGCCAGAAATCTCAGAAGAGCTTCAAAATACAATTAAAATAGAACAAAGGAAATATTACGCTCCAGAAGTCTTTATTATAACAGAGAAAATCTATTTTTACATTTGCTTGCCTACAACATAAAGCTATAAAACAGGAAAAAATCTGAATGATTAAACCCTTTGTTCTCTTATTAAAACTGAAGGCACTTTAAATACAGCATTTTATGTTCACATGACCCATGTTGAAATCTAACTTACATAACAGCACGAAAAAACTACTAAATCTCAGAAGACAAACTCAGGCGACATATCATGCAGTTCCATAAAAATCAGCTTCTATTAGCAATATAAGCCAGATCTCATGCAAATGGCTATTTAATCCTAAAGAGTTTTTACATGCTTTATTTACATATTTACATTTTGTTACATGACTGATTCAGTCAGCAGAATAACTTTCCTATTTTAAAAAAAATCCACCTTTAACAGAGATTTAAAAAAAACACAAACTGTTTTATTATAGTTTAAAATGTTCACATTTTGGAGGTGAGCTACTTTTGCATAAAGCAGAAAAAACACCCCTTATTGTACGTTACAGGGAAAATTTTGTTGTACCAGCAGCAAAATGGCAAAGATGGAGATATACCAAAAAAATGTAAGGTTGCAGCAACATCAACATTTCACATCAATATATGAGGTTATTGTCACTGATACGGCTTGGTTGGGTTTGGCACCAGGACTTTGTTCATGCTGCAGGTGTTGAAGCGCTAATCTGATTTTTGGATGAAATCAGATTTTTTTGGATGGTTGTTCAGATTACTTCTTAAATGCAGCTGCCATCAGACCCCAGCGTGGATGTTTCACATCACGCAGCAGCGCTCTGTTTATGGAAGTAACAACAGACGTCTGCATCTGTGTGATTACAAGTTGGGACAATATTATGACATCATGAAACGAAGAAAGTTGTTTTGTTGTTTTTTTTTTAAAGAAAAGAACTGTTTCAAATGTGTTTTTATGTAGCAGTGACTGTTGTGCTGGAGTGGAGTCTGTATGAAACTTATCAGATTTAGATCCACATATGGAAGAAGCACAAATAGGATTTTGGAGGTGAAATGATCAGAACAGGGCCGTTCTGACAGCCATGAAAAATTGGATACGAGTCACATATGGGCGCAAAAAAAAAAAAAAAAAATTAGATTTATATCACATTTGCCGGCACTGTCAACACTAATATTGTCCCAAAATCATTCAAACTTTTGATTTTTTTTTATTCCTAGTTTTAATGCACCAGATGGCTGGAAGAAAAAGCAACCAACCTCAATAAGAGCTCATTAACGCAGCCTGGAGGATTTAAATATGAGACCGCTGGTTTAAAATGACCTGGTTAAGTGAACAGCATGAAGGAAAACTAGGCCTGCCTGAGCACAGATCACAAAATAAATGACCCACCGGTTGGTTAGGAGTAACAGCTGCAAGAGGACGAATGAGGAACACAGTCAAACACATCCAAACTAACGGTGTGGAAGTAACAAGTTCCCCTCTTTCCTGTGCTGCACCATGGTTATGTTAAATAGGACAGAATTTGTTTCTTTTTTTGCTTTTTCTGCTTTTCCAACCTACTTGCTGAGTGAATGAAATCACTCAAAATCTGCACAAGTTATAATTAATTTTGTCTCATCAACAAACAATGTAGGGAAACAAATTCTAAATTTCCCCTTGTTTTTTCTTCCATTAGCTCCAACACTCTATAATAGAATAAAACACATCTTATATGGCTTATATCTGCAGTCAGACACCAAATATGTGTAAATGTGGAAAAAATAAAGCTCCATATTGAAGTGTAACATCCTGAAAAGAGAAAACTCAAAGCATTTCTATTCAAGTGTATGTTTGATATTTATAAACTTATTAAAAATGTTTAAAAAAATGTGTACTTAGGCTTATAGTTAGTTTAAAGGTTAAAAATTTAAACAAGTTCAGACTTTTTCATCAAGACAGAACTGTGTAAACTTTTCCCTTTTGAATCAAAACAAGGAATCATATTTAAACTGAAGCCCGATCCTCCTGATACCCAAACCGATGTTAATCAGCTGATTACAATGTTTATGCTGATTTAAGCAGCATCCTTACAAAAAAAAATCATCTTGCCTTTGGGGAACATGTTGATGCATGAACCCAACCTGCTGCACCTTACTGTTAACTGTTCTTAGTGTAACAATCACTGTAAACATTTACTGTGCTGGTAATACTCAGGTCTGAAGACTACAAACTAGAGGTTAAAGTTCTCCTCTGCAAATAGTTTTTGGCAGTGATGAGCTTCAGTCGGGTTGGCATTGGTAAAATAATAATAAGGCTTTCTTATCATCCATGGATCCACCGTTAGCTTTATCCTCCGTCTCAAACATGGTCGGCTCTACAGTAGCAATTCACTGCACACCTTTTAAAAACATGAAAACAAAGACCTGCAGAAATGGTTCATGTTTTCTTTGTTTTTTTTTTTTTGCTTATCTCAGAGCAGCAGCATTAAATCTCCACATTGAAATCTGTAAGCTCCATAGTTTCTAGATATTGACTTTTTAAAAGTCATACTTGAAGCAAAATAAAAATAATCTGGGTAAACCATGACCCTCTGGATGACCATGGATTTAATTTAACTTAAGAATAAATAGGGGGGAAATATTTTTAAATACTTAATTTTGTTAATGTGTGTTAAAAATGTGTGAAAATCTTAGTTGGAATTCATAAAAGCATAGTTTTGGATGTTTCCTTTAAGATTCAGTTGCCAGGAAGCCGTTCCTTTGGTCCGGATCAGACATGTCGGTCATGGGGGTTTCGTCGCTGTTGACAATGCTGTATTGACCCGTCTCCGTGTCCCTGTGCGTCAGCCGTCTCCGGTCCTGCAGAACCGAGTGGATAAAACCCACAGGCACGGGCAGCATGGCGAAGATGATCAACAAGGCCAGAACAGCCAGAGCCCAGCTGGGATACGGCAGACGAATCTCCAACGCCTGAAATCAACCACAAAATAAACCCTTTAAAAGAGGAAAACAGAAACAGAAGAGCAGCTGTTTTGATGATTTTCTATTACAGGAAATGGAAAGTAGAGCATCGTTGCACTAATTTCTTTCCTAATGTGTCGTGCATTTGTAATCAGACCCCCCTAAGTTGGGATCTTGTAGCACCATCTATTCACAGTGTTTACGGCTGCAGGTTCTCCTGGTTAAATCTCCTGCAGATTTGGACATTTATGAAGAGAAAACTCTGCCCTTTCTCTCTTTGGGAAAATAACTCGGTTCGTCTGACAGCGTGAGCCATCAGGGCGACTAGCAGTTTTAGTTCTTCACCACACATTGTCCATGAAAAAACACTTGGATCTCCTCCGAGCAGAGCTTTGTTTAGAGTTTTAGAACCCAACCCTGCTATAAATTCTCCAGATCTTTCTCCCTGATCCATCTGCATTGTTCCTTGGTCATCATAATGCAGTTGGTTCTAATGTTCTCCAACGAACCAGGCAGGGCTGATTGAATGTAAAAGTTTTGGTCATTCTTTTCTTCACTCATAAACTTACCGATTCCCGATTCCACGACATGTAAGTTGGCGTTTCCATGAACATACGAATGGTCGTAGCAACAAGAAGCCCCAACATGGCCAACAGGCAAACGTATTTCCACAGGTATTTGTAAATGACAGAGGGCCGCCAGCCCAGCATCGCCTCAATGTCATCGAGGAATCTGTACAGAAAAAAACAAAAATCAGCTTAAACTCATGCAGGCTGGTCATCTTCACAGTAGCCATCTGATTCTCACCTATCAGCTCCATAAAGCCAAGACACGCTAAACGTCTCAAAAACCACAACGATGATGAGAGGCAGAGTGGCAGAATAGTCGTCAAACATGGTCACAAAGTAGTTCCCACATCGCTGGGTGAAGAGCAGGCCGATCCCAAAGCCAATAACGCAGCTGACAACTGGAGCCATGATAGAGGAGTGTTAGGAGCAGAACAGAGTCCAACAGATCAGCTAAAGTTCAAGCGTACCTGTCAGTTTGGTCTTGTTTTTTGCCAGAGATTTGAATCGGTCCCTGAGAGGTGCTAGGATCCCTTCCATGGTGCCAAACATGGTGCTAAGGCCCAAGTTGAGCAGCATGAGGAAGAAGAGAGCCGACCAGAAGGGGCTGCCCGGCAGCTGGGTGATGGCCTCCGTGAAGGCGATGAAAGCCAGACCTGTTCCCTCCACACCCTGGAATGAACAAACTGCCACCTTTAGCTTATGTTTACAGATGGTTACACACACAGCTCCAAATTATCCATAAAAGCGTATTCCTCGCCTTCTGCATCTCTTTTTGCAGGTCACAATCTGTTAAATTGCTCACGATGGTTTTTCCATGCAGTTGAAACCAGTTTCTGTAGCCATCTACACCCAGAGAGTCGAGATCAGAGTGGTTGAAGGATGGCATCAGGTCCGAAGACACAAGACCTTTATGGTGCTGCTGTAAGAGCTTGCTTAGGTTACTGAAAATAAGAAAACATCGACATTAAGGGAACAAGGAAGGAGAAGAGAAAGACAGAAAGAAAGGATCGGAGGAGGGAAGTTAAGCAACAACATATTTTCTCAGACTTATTTTTCACAGACGGTTGGAGCCCTCACTGACTTAGACACTGCAGACAAATATCATTTCTAACCGGGACAATCCCTGAATATTAAACCTACTTTGCAACGCAGGTCTTGACCTCTTTTTTGGCACGGAAGCCCAGCACAGCAAACACCACCAGAGTGGCCAGCACAGACGTCATGAAGTTGATAAAAGAGACGGTGAAGGCATCACGGTGGCAGTTGTTGTTCTTGGGATTATAGGAGGAGTAGGCGATGATGGATCCGAAGCCGAGGCCCAAAGCAAAGAAAACCTGCGTGGCAGCCTGACGCCACACCTGGATGTTGCCCCAGATCTCCAGCTGTGACCATACAGCCCGGGAGAAAAAAAAAATGCATCAGAGACACTGTCCTCATCTCTCTCAATGATAGCGAATCATTCGGGTACCTTAGGGTAAAACATGTGGGCGATACCCTCTGAAGCTCCATCCAACATGAGCCCTTGGATCAGAAAGCAAATCAGAACCACGTAAGGGAAGATGGAGGAGAAATACATCACCTGGGAAAACGAAAAGAAAATAAGAGGATCATCTGCTTGATTCCATTAACCTGCAATATGGAGAAGACACAAACTTTGGAACAAAACTGAGTTCTAAAACTAAATGTGAGCAGGTTGTTGTTCAATCAAAAAAAAAAAAACATCAGTCTGTTTCATATTTTCGGATCTAAAAGCTTCTCCTGATTGATGGTTTCCTTTAACAGGTGCAAGGAGCTTATGAGTGTTGCTCTAAATCCATTAGATTTATTTAATAACGCTTGATGATTAAGAACCGGATTGTTTCTCTTGCTTAGCGTCTCTCTAAGGTAAAACAGAATGAATCCTCCTCTGGTTTGAATCCTGGTTGCGTCTGAAAAGCATAAGTCTGTGTGCAAGTTTTAGTGAATTGCTTTGATGACCCCTGAATAAGTGAGCAGCTGAAAGTGTAGGAGGTTTGAGCTCGATCCTCCTGACTGTATTCAATGGTAAGATTCACAGCCAAAGAGGCAAATTATGTGTAATTAAATAACTTCCAACTGAATCATCCAGATATAAACTGAATGACTACCTTGACAGATGATTTGATACCCTTGAACATTCCCAGGCACACAATGGTCCACGCCGCCAGCAGGCAGCCGATGATGTACGGATTGAAGGAGCCGACCTCGTCGATGGAGTCGGTAATGTCCAAAGCTTTGCGATACCAGAAGTAGGACGTGGCGGAGCTGTCTTCACATTCTTTTTCTGGTAAAACACGAGAAACCATCACCTGTGAGTGATCTTAGAAAACTTTAAAAACCCTTCACTCGTTTTTTTATGAATAACTGGACACAATCAGTTATCTGGAAATGTTAACATTTTTTGTGTTGTTTTGTTTTGTTTACCATCTATATTTCCCTGGCTTGGGCACTGTTCCCAGGGCAACGGATACCGGAAGGAGTTCCCCAGATAGAAAAGACTCCAGGCGAGGATAACGTTGTAGTAGAGCGCAACAAAGAAACAAACCTTGGTGTTTGGGAACAAAAAGTTTAATCAAAATAAATATGAATGTCATTCGGGAGCAAATAATGAACTGTGTTCTGTTTTAAGATAACGCTAATAAATCATATCAACATTTTCTAGACATAACGGAATAAAACGGTATAACTTATTGAAAATATAAATCTCTAACAGTATTTATGATTAAAGTGCAAAAATCTTTGGCAGAAAATTTTCAGGTTATGAGCTTTTATTTTTTGTGCTAATTTAATATTTAGCGAGTTGGTTAAAGTCTCAGGCTAGATGTTCCACCGGGTACTAATGATGCTATCCAGAAAGCTAAAGGTTTCAGAGAGCAAAGGTTTAATAACTTTGTTTTATTTATTTATTTTAGCCTGCAAACTTTCAAAATAAAGTCCCTCTCACATCATAGATCTAAAATAAACTCACAAACACTTTTTAGAAATGCAGCATTTTATTCAAACATGTTTTCTGCAGTCCCTCATCAGTAGACAGAAAAATTCCTGCTTCAGAGTTAAATCATTGTTTTTTTATTTATTATTAAATGTGCTTGAGCACATTATTAGATCATTATTTGTCCGCAGTTTTCATTTCTAATATTCAATTTTCCATCCACACATGCTTGTCACATCATTACAGAAAGCGTTTAGTGTTTACTCACCACACAGCTGGAGTAGCCGATTCCTACAAGCCTTGGAGAGATGTACTTCCACACGCCGATGCTTCCCTGCCGGATGTCCTGACCTGCTGCCAGCTCCAGGAAGAACAAGGGGATCCCAACCAACAGCATCAGCAGCACATAGAGCAGGAGAAAAGCTCCTGGAAGGAGAAAACCAAAATCAGAAACTTTACGCCATTTAGTTTTCTTGTTCTTACTTTACATGAGAGGAATTTGAAACTTCACAATCTTTTGTAAATACTCATCAGTAGGGGAGACATAAGACAGAGCAGCACTGTTTGCATTTAGCTGTTACTCAGAAACATTTGGATCAGACAAACCATATTTGAATCTCTTAAAATGCTTTTTTCATTCCTTTCCTGCTCCTTCTTTCATTTCCGGTTTAGCACATCTGAGAGCCGTCTTTCTGGTTGTTGTCTTTTAGCCACCAGTCATGAGATGACATGACTATTCCTAAGAAAACACCCTGGCCTTCACGTGTGTACAGGAGCGGGAGTCGTGTAGAAAGACGGGAGGAGAGGAGGAGGAGGGAGGAGCAAAGATGCAAAAATAAGATTGTCCAACTGTCACTTTGGCGCCCTCTGTAAGCGCACAGCATCGAGTGTTCAATAGTGCACTCATTTTAGAGCTTTGTGTATCGACAATAACCACTCTGACCCAATCCAATATTAACATGAATAAAACATACTTTTATTTTTAGTGTGGGCTGTTGGAAAAAGCTTGAGTTAATGATATTACTCAAACCAAGAACAATAGTCAACAACAATAAGCATGAGAACAAGTGACCCATTTATTATTATAACCAATGAGTTACAGAAACTTTAAGCAGAAGCGATTGTTTCTGTTATTGTTTTTTTTCATTCTATAAGTTTTATTTTAAAATATTACAACAACAAAACAATAATCAAAAAGGTGTTTAAAAAAAACAATCCACCAAAGAGAAGGCATAAAAAAAATATCTGTAGTTCAGACTGTTATATAAAATATTGACTCCATAATACCTGCTGTTTCTTTTTTTTCTGTTTTCTGTTCTCCGTGTTTAACAAATGTTCAAAGACCACATGCAGCTACAAAACATTTCAAATGCTGTTCTTACAGCATTTTAAAAAAGATAAATTAAAACAGGCTAACATTTCCAGTAGATCAAAAGTCCTACAGCAGCAGACAGTATGTTTCAACTCACCTCCCCCATTCTGGTGGCACAAATACGGAAACCTCCAGACGTTGCCGAGCCCGACGCTGAATCCCACCTGAGCCAAAAAATATTCCATCTTGCTGTTCCACCCTGCTCTAGAGGGAGGCTCAGCGGGGATCGGCTGCACGACGTCGATGCTGCCATCAGCCTCCTGCTCTACGGCTCCCACCTTGTCATCATCGGCTGGCAGAGGCTGCTTCTCCATCTGAAAGAAAAGACATCAGACCTTTGCCTTAATAAAACCAATAACTATGTACTTCAATAGCCTTGAATTATACTGGGTGCGCTCCATTTCCAAACCAAGGAATTACAGAGTTTTGGGAGGAGGAGTTAAAGTAAAACAATAGATTAATGGTCTTATTATTAATGGCTGAAAAATGTATAACATTAAGAGCAAAATAATAACTATCGTCCAACTATTTTCTGCACCAATAATATCAAAAAAATACATTCCCTAGATTTACAGACTTTATTAGTGGTTAGGGGGCTGCATGGTGTGGCAGTGGGTAGCACTGCTGCCTTGCATGTACGGTCTCCCCATGCATGCGTGGGTTATTTCCACGTATTCCTGCTTCCTCCCACCCCAAAAACATGACTGTTAAGTTAATTGGTATCTCTAAATTGTCCTTATGTGCATCTTTGTGTGTCTCTGTGTTGCTCTGCGACTGACTGTCTAGTGTGTACCTCGACTTTTGCCCATAGTCTACCGGCCCCACAGCAACCCTGACAGAATAAGTGGGAGAAGATGGATGGAAGACTTGTTGGTTGGCACTGAGACAGCGCTGTTATGTTTGCACCATCCAGGTGAAGTGTGAAGTGCATTAAAATGCCACCAATTCCTGTAGTCTAGCTTGTTAAAATAAACCCCCACTTTATTGGTGCTCTTATTTATGAGATTTAAAGCTATACTTTTATTGTTTTAGGTTTGCAGTTTGAACACTATTTAAAATAAACCCCACTCACATAAATAAGTCAAAATTATACCAATTAGGAAACGTATTTTGGTGGAGTGATCATTATAAAGTGCCACCGTCCAGGGTTGGCAAGGAAAACAAACCATCAGCGCCATTTCTCTGACCTTTTCCTTCTCTTTTCAAGCAGTTCTAACTTCTGGCTGTGGTTGGAAGGTAAACTGGTGTCCACAGCTGAGACTTTAATCTTTTCTGCCTCTCTTCTCTGAAAGGACGGGTCTCTGATAACCATGGGTGGTTCTGGACAGAGGCCAACAGGAGCCAGTGCAACTATAGAACAGACCCTGGACTCCATTACTGCAAAAAAATGTAATATTAGCAAGTAAGTTTTTTTTGAATTAAGTGCATATGCCTATGGAATCTGATTATTTGTGTTTAAAATAAGCAAAACATCTCCTGTATCTTATTTAAAGTGCATATATCTAATTATCCCATTTTAAGAGGATATGATGCACATTCCTTTGGCAGATAATTTTATCTACCTGCTGGAATTAAAGCCAAATACACTCGTTTAAATAACAATTTTACTTGTTTAGATTATTATTTTTTTCTGTTTAAATCTAATCTACTTTGGATGAGGACATCCTGACAGAAGAGACAAAGGCTGATTTGTTCGTTGGAACAATTTTGCCTTTACAATTTACTTTAACAATTATTTAGAAATTACAGCTAGATTTAAACTCCGCTCGTATTAAAATAGGATGACAGTTTCCCTCTGTAAGATCAGGGTTCTGTAACCTTGGTGTGTGGCTCACTTAATATACAAAACAATGGGATCTTGTCCTTTTTTTCCGTGTATGTTTTTGTTTCCCCTTTGAAAAGCCACTTGTAAAATTCATCCAGAACCGCTTCCGACGACAACCCTACAATCCAACTAAGATGTAGAACTCAGTCACTGAAAAGAACTCTACACACAGCTTCATCTGCTGCTAATTACATGTACTTTGCAAACCAGGTTTAAAATAATCCCAGATTAGAAACCCGGCAGCGCCTTCACTTGTCTCTGTTAGCTTTTACACTAATACATGAATGAAACACGAATAATAGCCTCTTCAACTTCCTGTTTTCATCTAAACTCACAGGTTTGGACACAAGCCTACTTTTTAACCACAACCAGCAGCTGAAACTGTTATAAAACAATGAGAATAGAAAAGAAAAAGTTAAAAAAAACTGCTGCCCCTGATCTATTATCCTTCCCAGCGCACGTGCCACCACGGAGGCTGCTAATGCAGTCTTATAAATACACCCCGAGCTAACTTCTGTTTTCACAGTTCAAAGTAAATTAGGCACGCGATGCAACATATATTTATGTTTACATATAAAGAAAAACACACATGAATAAATACGAGAATTTACCCGCGTGTTCTCTTCACGAACAGGACGTGGGATTGTTTCTTCCGCCTGATGCAAGAACGAGAGACGCGTTCACGTTGCTGAGGAGAAGTCGACTACCTCTCCTGCATTAATATCAAACAGGAAAAAAATCGCATCTTACCAGGCTGTTTGGTTTGGTTTCTACGACGTCGCTGCGTACAAATAGAAATTAACACTTTTAGAAGCTAATTTATTGTCAATCTGAACAACATAACCCGCGATTCTAGACGCAGTTTGGGGGATTTGAATATAACATTCCATTACTTAACTCCTGTGAGATCCATCAGTACTGGAGAGATTAGGGTTGATTTTTTCCAACGCGTGTTTTGGATAACAGCAGAGCTAAGCATCAATTTAGAGTCAAAAGGTAGAATAAGATAAAATGTAAATAATCTAAAGGGTAAATATTTTAAAAGAAACCGCTCTATTGCATCTGCTTCACTCAGCTTTTAGTGTGATTCTCGCATAGTTATTTTTTAATGAATGTTTTAAAGATAAATAATAAAAAATGAAGTAATACGCGCACAAAACTGTGACTGTAAAACGTTTAAATCACAGAGATGTGGTAGGAGTAGGACTGGTCAACACACACCCACTCACACACACAGTTTGGTTGCCACGTATACCGCCTGCTCTGTAGGTAAATAAAACTGCTCTGATGCTGTAGACAAACCTCCACATCAATTATGCGTAAAGTTTCCTAAGAGTTTCAATAATCAATCCCCTTCTCTTACCTAAGGTAGATCTTCTCCAAGAAATTGTCCAAACGTCCTTACAAAGTCAACTTGAAAACTTTCTTTTACCTGACTCCGCCCAAATATCTCCTATTGGTGGATAAGAAAAGATGGTAAACAAAGTTTAAAGTTTGCTTTTAACACTTCATCTTCAGACTGTAATAATTTGGAGAAAACATTTCTAGAAAATCTGTTGCAAGTTATTTATGAGACATCATGGCTGTTAATTGAATACTTAAAGTTTCTTATTCTGATTAAATACTTATATTAAATATAATCTCTATGTTGTTAAGAGTGTGATCTCTTCCTCCATCATTTGCTGGGGTAACAGCATCAGAACAAATGACTTAAAAAAGCTCAATAAGCTCGGTTCTAGGAACTCCTAGAACCTCTAGAGATGATTTCAGAAAGGAGAATTATTCTTTAACATTATGGACAACAGTTAGCATCCTCTGCAGTATACTTTTAAACAACAGAGTGTCTTCAGTAAGAGGCTTTCTCCAGACCCAGCGCAAGACAGACTGGTGCAGAAGGCCCATACTGCTTACAGCTATCAACACCTACAACAACTGGTTAAGATAAAACACAAATATATGCGTTGCTACAACATTTGGGATAAATAAAGTATTTTTGAATTGAATTGAAATTGAAAACAGAAACTGCTCAAACCAGCAGTTACCAAGAACTGATCATTCGGAAAGAAATATCCTCACATAAGTAGTTTTTCTTTCATACTAAATCCTAAATGGGTAGACATCTCAAATTCCAAACATAACCTCTTGGCTAAAGGTAATGCTCCTTCAAAGCTAATGGCACCCTCTTCTGGATGCACTGCTTCAGCGCCGGCATAAACATATTTATACAGATGTTTTCTTATTAATTCAGGGGGTTAAGGATAAACCAAAGTACTGAAAAAATGAGAAGGAAAAAGAAAAAGAAACAAAAGTCTAAAAAAGGTAATTACAGCCAGTTATCTCCAGAAATCAACTGATTAGTCAGTCAATATCTTAGCAACTGTTGCTATCATCTAAAGACCTTCGGGATTTTCTAGAGAACATCAGAGGGCAAACAGGTAGGAACACAGCAGACATGTCTGGGCAGCCAGAAGAAAACTACCAAAAACTGCTTACATTTTACAACAGAGCTTAAAATCTTTGTATATGTTAACTGAGAATGGGAATAACGTTAATATGATGTGAATATGACAGTTTTAGCAAAGATTGGTTATAAGATTGTAAGTAGTGGGCTGTACGGTGGAGCAGGGGTTAGCACTGTTGCAGGTTCTGGGTTCGATCCTGGCCTGGGGTCTTTCTGCATGCGTGGGTTCTCTCCGGCTTCCTCCCACAGTCCAAAAACATGACTGTTAGGTAAATTGGCATCTCTCGATTGTCTCTAGGTGTGAGTGTGTGCGTGTATGGTTGTTCGTCCTTGTGTGTCTATGTGCCCTCTGACAGACTGGCGTCCTGTCCTGTACCCCGCCTTACGCCCATAGTCTATCGGAGATTGGCACCGGCCCAACCGCGACCCTGACAGATGAAGCGGGAGAAGATGGATGGATGGATTGTAAGTAGTTAAAATTTCAAAAGGAAATAGTTAGATTACTTTGCAGTCATCATAATAATGATCTAACATCACCAGTTCAATCTTTTCTTAGAGTTCGGGCTCCCTTTGTTCACCAATACATCTCAAAATATAATAACCTTTGCTATAATATAATATAATAACCTATGCTTATCAGCTTAGCCAAGTAAACTTGCCCCCCTTTGCCAGATTCCCCGCATTTTGTATTGAAATGTTTTATGTGGTGGAGGATGTCATAAAGGAAGAGGGACCCTAAAGCAAATTGTGCACAATGCCTCAATACTACCTTGTCCAAGCCCTGGATCAGACAGAACGCAGTGAAGAAATTTAAAGCAGAGTAAAGTTTTAGAACATCCAAAGCTTTGAACATCTCCCAGCACTCTGCAATCTACTATCTGATCATGGAGAGAGGATGGACCAACTGCAGACCTACCAAGATATGGGTGTGTGTCTAAATGTCTACCCATGGTAAAGCCTGGAGGGGAGCTGGAAGTCTGCAGCTAGACTGTGCAAAAAAGGTCTTCCTGGTGAAACATGGTTTTGGCAGCATCTTGCTGTGAGGATGCTTTTCTTTAGTCGGGTCACCTTCCAACTGGACAACCATCCTTAAAAATACATTCAGAGATATTATATGGTGGTTTTAAATCAGGCCTCAACATTTAAAACACAATAACTATCCTTGTCCTAATTTCCAACTAAATAAAATTCATTTATTAATCCCTGCAGGAGAGAACAGATACAGTCTTTGCCAATGAAACCACCTGTTCTGGTAACACATGATTTCAGTAACTACTCTAGAAGCATGGGTGAGATTCTCAGACAAGATAGACAGTTTCCCACAAATAGAAAAAACATTGAGTATAAAGGAGCTTAGCCTCTTACCAAAACATCTAAAATTGGAAAACAGCTTCTGTGGCATCAGTGAGATCAGACCCACATTCAGCCTTGTCTAGCAGGTGCTCTGCTAGGGGGAATACTTTTTAGCACTTTTAACAGGGGAAGGAATGTGATAGGAAATAGATTTTTCTGACCACAAGCTTCTAGTGTTTTTGGGGAAAAAAACCAAGGTCTATTTTATGATAATTTTTTTTACATTTTTAAAGAACTTACTTTTTAATTCTATATTTTGGTTTTAGAGGTATTAACATTATCATAAAACTTTTAAAATAAAAGATTGGATACATTTTTGTCAATGGGATGTTTATATTTGTGTTATATTAAAAAACAATGCCTAGTTTATAACCTAAAGACAAAACATTGATCTAAGTTTCAGGGGTTTTTGTCTGTTTTGTGTTGCCTAGTTTTTTGTTGCTACCAGAGGTCGTGGTCATGGACGGTCAACTGCAGGTGTCCTATCCTGACACATCGCCTCTGAGTTTATTAGAAGCTGGCTGCCAGCTTTTAAATCCTTGGAGTGTTTTGATGCTTCTCTTGAGTATAAACCATCCAACTGAAACATCATCTGTGCTCTTTCCTTTTGAAGGCTACCTGAGTAGTACCCATGTTCCTCCTCCTACTGGATCTCTCTCAAACAAGAACCACAACCCTGCCATAACCTTCTGTACCCCCCACTGGCTTCCTCACGGATCCATACATCCTCCATCCAACTCCTCTACCTGTCCACCCCCCAAAACATCCATTCGTCAGGAACCTTTACATAGAACTCATACCAGGACTCCACTCACTCCTCCTGGCTTACCAGTAAGGCCTCTTTACCTTCACGTTTGCACATTACCTCATGTTATTCATCTATTTCAGCCCCAAATCTCCTCCTCAACGACCCAAGCCCCCGGAAGACCCCAGAAACAGAACTTTTGTATAATCTCCCTTGAACTGAATTAACCTGTTGTTTTTTCTTGCCTCCTGAGAGTTTCTGCATTTTGATTATATATTTAAATGTTAACATGATGATAACTAGTACTTCAAGCGTCACTCTATTGTTAAAATTAGATGTAATCATTCAATAAAAAAAAAAAAAGAAAAGCAGCAGAAAAGGTATTTTGGGTTTTTTATAAATTTCAGCTAAATGTATTAAAACCAATGTGTGAGAGCTAAACAGCCACTTGTCACTCTGGAGCTGAAGGTTAGAATGGCCTAGTCAAAGTAAAGTCCAGACATTATTAAATTGAGAATGAGTTCCACTTCCTGGAAACTTAGATCAATGCTCTTAAACTGGCAAAGTTTAAGCTGCCTTCCATAGAAGACCTGACTGTGACATAAGGTTTTTTAAATGAGGAAGTTGTGCCACACATTTAAGATTTTTATCTTTAAACATCTGGAAACCAGTCATGCTTTCACTTCTACTTTACAAATATGCACCACTTCTGTTGGTCTATCAGATAATATCTAGACAAACATGAAGAATTGTGACGTGACAAAATTACACATAAAGGGGTGTGAATATTTGCACAAGGCAGTGTAGATAAAACATATTCAACATTATAACCTAATAAGTCACAGGTCCACCAGGAACAGTGCATCCTCACAAGAAACCATTTTCTAAAATCAAACGTAGGACTATATTTCAAAACGGTGAAGTCTGACTGAAATTACAGACTTCAGCAACAGAAACAAGTCAGAAATTCACAAACAAACGCAACACAGCAACTGAAAAAACAAAAGAATCAAGCTACTGCTGAGCCAATGGTGCAGATCTAAGACTAGATTAATGCCAACATACCCAATAAACTGAAACAAATTAAAGAGAGTTGAACCAAAACTGTCTTCCACTAATGCTAAGGGAAATGCAAGTCATTTGTTGCTTTTAAAGGTGGTTCTGTGTGCTATTGTCCCGCTCCTGCATGCATTACTGAGCAAATATTGCCAGGGCATTATAAACCACATGATGTTGCTTGTTTAAGGGTTTATTTATCTAAATGTTTCACCTGGCATTGACTTGATGTAGTTTTACAAAGATACAAAAAGACTCGGAGTTAAAGGCTTACAACATGTAATTGCTTTGTTTACTGGAATCCAGAAAAGTAATTTGTTGAATTAAAATCATGTATCCTCCATAGATCTCAACATTTTTATGACTGAGCAGTGTCAGTGCAGAAAATGTTGGACAAAACTTCTGCGGATCACGATGGAGATGTGCTGGAATCATTGTTTGTGAAGCTACGATAGAGAGGGAGGAAGTATCCTCAGGGTGAAGTTAAAAATACAAATATTTTGAATAAGTTATATGGGAGAACGTAGCTGGAAATGTCTTCAAACTAAGAAAGTCCTGTGAAAAAGCTTTTTGTCTTTATGCAGATTTAAATTTTTTGTCAATTTCAAATGTTGCAGATGACCAAATATTTTTAGAAAACAGGCAAAGATAACGGTGATATTTTTTTTCAAACACATCCATTTATGAGAGGATAAATACTTTCATAAACTGCCAGACAACATTTGGAAAAGTAATAAGTAACCCTCCTTATTGTAGATGATAAAGTAACTGAGTAGTTCAGGTCAGTATTCTTCCAAGCCAGTAAAAGTAATCAGGAACCCACTTCAGTAGAACCGGTCTGGCAACATTAACTGGGCTTAATTTACTCCAAAACTAACCGATTATAAATCAATCAAAGAAATGTAAAAGATATGAATAATAAATTATTTAAAATCTCTCATACTAAGAACACAAAAACGATCAAAAACATGTTGATGATATCATAGACTTTTGTGCAATATCTGTGAACTGAAGAGAAAAAGGTATGTTCAGCGTATTGATTCAGACTAGACCATCCGTCCATCTCTGAATGGCTAAAAAACTGGACTGGTTAAAGTCTGAAAATAACTCTGGGAGACATGCTGTGGTATGACCTTATTCTTTAATTAAAATCTGTTTAAGCTGGGACCTCCACTCAAATTTAGAGGACTATTTACCAGTTACTCGACGAAAATTGCTGCTGCTATGAACTAGAATTATGGCAAGACCATAAAGACCAATAAGTAAACAAAAAAAGAGTTATGGAAGCAAAAACATAAATGCAACTCAAAGTGCAAAAAATTGTGCTATAGTGTAGTAAAAAGAACTGAACATTGGATAAAAGCTTTAGCTTATAGAGTTTTAATCTTTTCCTGATTTTAATTTGTTCTTATTAGGAATGGTACTAATGTTTTTAACTTTAAAAAAAGTCACAATTTTTATTTTTGAACAAAAGATCTTTTTTAAAAAGAGGTCCTATTTGTTAAAGATGTGACAGTCTTAGTGAGTTCACATGAGTGATGCAAAGTAAATATTATTATCTCCTAGGTAAGGCAATGTTTGGGGCGGGACAATTCAAGGCGACACACCTTCACTTCAGTTGTGACGTTGAACAGTAGAAGAGACACACCAGCAGTCAGACTAAGTCAGAGCAACAGTCATAGTATAACAACAGAGAAAAAGTCACAGAAAGTCTGTCACCGAAGGTAAGTTAATTCTATATTTTAGGTTGATTCATATGTTGCTGTTCTGGCACTTTTCATTGAAACATTAATTCATTATCCAATGATTTCAGATTGAACAGTAACTAACTACTAAACACTGAGGTTAACCAGAAAAACTGTGTTGGGCTTTGTTTATTTTTAGGTTTATATAAATTTATATAATTGTTTTTAGGTTCCAAAACCTTTTCATTTAATTTTAATTAAAAACTTTATTTATTGAATAAACTGCATTTTCTAACTGTGAATTCATCAATGTTTTCTTTTAAAAAATTGGTTTCTCTGTCATGTCCTGTGGGATGTTTCACACATCCATCTGTGTATCTTTATGTTGTAGCCTGAAACGTTAAATTAGTTGTGTGCCAGTGATGTTTGCTCTCTGTTTGACCAGCTGTAGTGAGTCCTACATGGGCACCATGTACACTAAGGAGGTGAAAGATAGAATGGTGAGATTGCACTGTGGTCAGACTGGTTGGGTGGCTCACTCTCACATCATTAACTTGTGTCACTGAGGAGGAGACAAGCTAGGCCAACAGACTAAAAACAAGGGAAGTGCTTATTTGAATACAGCCCGCCTGTTCAGAGATAGACAGCCACCCAAAAAAGATCACCATCAGAGTTAGACAAAGCAACCAAATCTGTGAACTGGTCTGGGATTTATTTTAACACTGATAGAAAAACTTCTCTTTTTCCTGTAGAGCAGCTGACCGAGGCAAGAAGATTACAGGCGCCATGAAACATCTTGTAGACGTGAGTGTCATCTGCGTACAGTGTGATGTTTCATTTTTTTGTGACAGTTCAGTTTCAATAAACTTTTTGCATCTTTTGTGTTTTTTGCAGCATCTCCTTACATTCTCACTCCAGGATGGGGATGTTAAAGGTGTAGAGGAGGCACAAGCGCGTCTGTCCTTCCTGGCAGAGAATAAAAAGTTGTGGAGTCAAAAGATGCTCATGGACATCGGGAGTGACTCCATTTGTCTCCAAGACATACAGACTGAGGTGATACCTCGTTGATCCTGGCTGACAGTAGCTAGAGAGCACATAAAAAGCTGACTTAGGGTTTTCTATTCAGCTTTCTTGATTTTTTTTTATTTGTCATGGGAACACTGGAAACCCAAAAGTTACACTTTTTATAAAAGGATAATGCTCATTTAAAATCTGAGGCTTTCAACGTTAATAAACTCAACTCAACACAAAGGATAGTTTGTAGATGAAGCTCAGAAAAAAACTGTTGGTGTTAGAGACAGTTGTTTGGAGAAGTGTCCCTCTATCTGTTTTTGCAGGCATTAAAACATTCCTAACATCGTTCTGGATGAATAGTTCTGATACTCCTTCATCAGAACGGATAGGATTAAAATAAGGTCTTGGTTTCTTAGTCCAGACTCTGTTTTTAAGCAGAAGCCATGAATTTCCAATGACGCTGAACTTAAGATTTGGAGAGAGCAATTCCATTGGTTTACTTTATAATTTTCAAAACCAGTTTTGCTGTTTGTTCCAGACCGCTGTCTGGTTGGAGAGTCCAATTCAAGTGGAAATGTTCTGACCCAGACTGCCTTTCTGTGACGGAAAAATGTTGGTTAGAGTTTTAGTGTTTTCGTATAAGTCAGTGTAGGTTTTTAGGCCTAGAAACACTGATGCACAGCGGTGGTAGCATCATGGTGTGGGAGGGGTTTTATTGTTGCATTGAACTAAGTGGGTAAAAAATGAAGGCAGAGGAAATTCTTCAAATTTATGTTAAATCAACATAAAGAGATTAAATTTCAAACCAACTAGGCTGAGACAGGACTATATTCCAGAGGACTCATCAGAACAGGTTGGGATGAAACAGTCTGGGATTAGAGTTTCTGATGCTCAATCCTAACCTCAGTGAAGCTTATAGGACTGTATGAATGAATCTAAACCTGAGAAATAGAACTAATTTCTGAATTCATAATGACCTCCAGTTTTCATGCAGGACGAGCTGGAGCGTTACTCCTTCAAAGATATCTACCGCTGCGACCCCATCAGTATGGAGAAACACTTTCCATCCCTATTACTGTTAGTCTGCAAGCACCCAAACGAGAAGAAGCCGGATATTCACTTCTTCAGCAGTGAATCGATGCAGGTATGAGCTGCTCCCCTGTGGTTGGCTCGTCACACTTTCAGGTTTCACAATGTGATGCTGTTTATTTTCACAGGCAGCGCAAATCTGTGAGGACATTAAAAATGCAGTTTCGGGTCGGTCTAACTCCAGGAGCAGCAAGAATGAACCCGAAGGCAACAGGTACAACAGATGTCCGGTTCAGAAGCCCTGCAAATAAAATCCTGGAAAACACAAACAGCCCTGATCTGATGTTACCGTCCTGCTTTAAAATATTCAGCTAGGCTTTACTTTCTCCTGTTATATAGACAGAAGGGGTGGACTCTCTGACACATGGAGCTGATTTAACAATAGACACAGAAACAGAAAACAAATGAGGTTCATTTCCTCTGAAACTCTTTAATTTTCTCCCTCTTTCACTGAAATCTATTCACAATGTCACAGCGATCCACCTGTCGAAAGCCAGGGAGGGAGAAATACAGGTAGGACAGTGTAAACAGCTGACACAGAAACAAAGACTAGTTTTACCAGTTTCTACATAACTTAAGAAGGTGTGACAGGGAGAGCGAGGCCATTGTGGCAGTGAGCAGAAAGAGCAGGCGCCTGATGACAGCAGCTGTGGAGTGGATCACCTGCTATGAGAAGTTTCTGTTTTAGGGACACTTGAAGGGCAAATGATCTGGGTAAGAAAACTGGATGTAGGGTTTTTGTTAAGACTCGTCGGAAGTGGAAAAACATTTGTTAGGATGCTTGGACTTGTTTTAATATTAGATTTCAGCAGCAACGTTTTTATGTCAAACTTGTTTGTGGGAGTTTAATTGTGTGAAGCCTATGTGCTAATTCCTTTCAATAGAACTGAGTTATCTTAAGCCTTTTAAAGGTCAGTTTTCACAGTAAGTAAAGGCCTGGATTTAATTAACAGAGGCTCTTAAATATTCTCCAAATGTGAAAATGCTCCTAATGTTCTTTCAGATCTATAAACATTGTATTCAAATTGTGTTTTTGACTTTATATTTGACTCTTATGCCCTTCAGACTTCACCTTTAACTCATCGATGAATTTAAGGAGTTAAACTTTGTCCCCATGTCTCCCGCAGTCCTCCTTCCAGCAAAGAGAAGATGTATGACGCCTATGGTATACCAAACCCTCCCTTCCCGTTTGCTCCAAACCCTCCTCCAGTCAACCCACCACCTTATCCTGGACTAAGAGGTGAGGCAAAAAGAAGTTTTTAAGGAGTGAACGGAATAAAGGTCTCTGGAGCAGAGAGATCATGTGTTTGATTTTACTAGCATACTTCTATCAGGACCAAAAAAAAAAATTGAAATTAAAAAAAGAAGGTTAAGATTAAAAAAAGAGTAAAACTCAACTTTCTGATTCGGCTTTTAACAGCAAATGGAGTAAACGGTGGGCCTGACATATCGTTCCTGCGCGCAGAGAGAGAAGTGGTACGCTCCTGTCTTCGTATCTTTCTATTTGAGGGGAAAATTTGTAATCAAACAGCATAAAGGACATTTTTTTCTCTCCCTCAGATGATCCTAAATCACTGTTTTGACGATATTGAGGCCTTCATGGGGAAGCTGCAGCAGACCGCAGAGGCAACGACAGTCCTGAACCAGAGGAAGAAGAAGAAGAAGAAAAACAAAAAGCAAAGTGCTGAAGGTAAAAACAAGCTTATTCTTTCGGACAAAAATTTAAAATAATCAAGGACATGTTGAGCTACAATAATTGGTTTGCTGTAAAACAGATGATTTACTGGCGGAAAAGGCCCGTCCCCCTCTAGAAGAGGATTTCATCGACATCTTCCAGAAGTTTAAGTACTGTTTCTGCCTCCTGGTTCGTGTTTCAATCAACTCGCCTTTTCTTAACCTGTTGGTGAACCTTCTGCTGTAATAATAAGCTCTTATTGTGTGTTTTTTTACTTTTTTTATTTTAAGGCTCGCCTGAAATCGACTATAGCCAACCCTTCCTCTGAGGAGCTGGTTCATCACGTGTTCAGACCTCTGGATATGGTAGGTTTTTACTTGGAAATCTATCCCAGCCCATCCCGTCGCTATTGTTGTCAAAAAAATAAGCTTATCAGCTAATTTAAAACTAGATGACAATGTAAAAATAGGTCCAGTATCTAAACCCACAGTAATTATAGACAAACCAGAGATATACTGATTTGAAAAATACATTTTAGGGCTTCTTCAGAGTTTTCTCTGGAGTTTCCCTTCGTCGTGGATCGATAGAGCTGGTGTCTCATACATAGACAGTGACGGTTCTAGACTTGATTTACCGGGAACCAAGGGATGGAAAAGCATGTATTTTATAGAGGGAACAGAAAAATAAGATGCAAACAACAGGGCTGAGGTTTATTATTTAAAACATATGAAGAGAGCGTCAGAACCAACAAGCTACTTGTGGCTCTGCACTGAATGAACTGAATTTCAGCATCATTGAGTTGAATTCAAATTTTTTGTTCAAATTGAAAATGTTTATTTTTGGCTTGAAAATTAAAATTTTAGTAAAACTAAAATTAAAATCCCTTCCAATGGGGGAAGAGGGTAACTGAAATATTTAGCTGCTAAATAGATATCTAATGAAATATTATATGAAGCTGTTATTTGGATTATTACATCAATGTATGTTTATAATTCAGGTATATTACAATTTGGAACTATTTTAAATGACAATCATCAGTTTTAATTAAATCAGAATTAGAACTTAACTCAGACTGATAAATTCAACTGTAACAAAACAGTTTTTTTTTATTATTATTAGGTTCAAAAACAACATTTAGCAGATAAAAACTTAAAAACTGTGATTCTATCTTAATATGACAGAAAAAAATTACCTTAATATTAAAATTATTATTAAAAAATAATTCTAAACATAATGAAACTGGTCCAAGGAACCTATCAGTCTGTTCCAAGACATGTCATCATAAAGTTTATGTGTTCAGTCAGGGACCATGATAGGGGTCAGGACCAGATCTATAGCACTGTTGGCCCCTGTTGGCCCCTGTCCAGATCCACCCATTCCCACAGACATTGTTAGTCTTCAACACTGCCATCCGACTCCTGGTGCCTGACCTTGTGACCTTTGCTGCATGGTTCTCCCTCTCTTTCTACATGTTTTCTGTCTGACTGGTTTCAATATAAGACAACAGGAGCTGCAAAAAAAAACAACATTTTTTAAAAAGCTCCCAACCTCTATAAACTGTTTTCTAAAAACGACATAAATTATGGATTTATGTTTGTAAGACAGTTCTACAGAGCCGGTTTTTGAAGTGTGGAGCATGAAATACAAAAATAAGGAGGGAATGAAGAAAATAAATAATATGTTTGCAGGCTTAAGCACATAACTCAATTTATCCAGACTTTGTGGAACAATACAGAAACCTTGTATCCCACACAGACATGCATTAAAACATGTTCTAATGGACACTTGAATAATACAAAACAATGCATCATTTAAAAGTATGTAACACACCAGATGAGGAAAAAAAGAAAAAAAAAACTAGAAATACGTGAAGGGTAAAAAGTTTAAAACAAATTAAATCGACACATTCAATAATATAAAATTCAATCAAGTGAATACGTCTTTTTAGGTGAGAAAATATTTTCTAGAAGCAACAGAAGAAGTCTGTCCGCCTTCTCCTGAAATACTTGGAAAAAATGCGAATGGAAAAAAACATACAAACTCATGTGTCATGTCTAAATAATGAAAAACTGGTTATCTGCTGTGTTGTTGGAAACAAGCAGGATGACACTGTTTACACCTTGCAGTTCCAAGAGGGACGGCCCGACTAAAGGTTTGATCCCCTGACTGCTGAGGCTCCAGCAATATGGATTTATTCTGGTTTTCAGTAGAAGTCGGACATTAGATGTGGGATTAGAGCCTTTTTAGAGCAGGTTGGTTCAACTTGTGAAGGCAGACACATTAGTAGAAACATGCTGCTTGTCTATATCTACGTCCCCTCCCAGCTTTACGTCAGGGTCTCTGCGTTTGCTGTGGTCTGATGTTAAAATAGCTCAGCTTAAATAAGTCTTATTAATTGGTTACTCGTTAGATTCATTTGCAGGATTAGAAACTTTGACATTCTGTTTGCTTTTTGAACACAGATGGTAAAAACAACAGGGGGGCCGACGTTCGGAGCATCTGTGTCCAGTCCTGCTATGACCAGCTCAGCTATTTCCATGCTTCAAGACACCCTAAACGAGGAGGAAAAGGAGCTGTGGACGGCACTGGGTCCCAACTGGACCAACCATCGGTCAGTGGCTACAAAAAGGATTGCCATCAGTCCTTTAGTCTTACCCAGAGAGCTTGTTAACACCTGAAAATCAGAACACATTGCTTTTAGTAGGTCTTTAAGGCATCTTTGCTTGAATTCAACAGAGCATATTAAGTAAATAATATTTCATGGCTACTTTGACTCACAGCTTCAAAATAAAGGAACATTTTCTTCATATTTAGTCACCTAAAATAGCTCAGTTTCCTAATATTTAATGAAAGATTTTTGGCGAACTGATGTTTTTTACACCCTGGATGCTAGTCCAGGTATTCCACCACCTAAAGTGTAACCAGTAGAATAAACTTGTACAAACTCTGCATGAACCCTCTGAGCGTCTCAAACACACCTTGCGTCTTCCCTCTCCTCCCAGCTCTCAACTCAGAGGACCTGTCGCTCCATACACCCCTGTGTTCCTGGACGGCTGGAAGCCAGAAGCCGTGAGGGCGGACGGGCAGGTTTGGGAGGATCCCGTCGAGTCACAGCACAAGCATGAGGCCCACCGAGTAAAACAGGAGGTATTAAATACCTGCATGAGGCTTAGCTCGCTGTGTCAGGAGAGATGAGCGACCGCAGCTCTGGATTATGAGAGGACATAAAAACGGTGTTAGTCTGACTCTGACACGGTTTTGATTACTAATCACAAGCTTGTTAAGTTGTTTGCTAAAAATGTGAGAGATTTGAACATGTTTTAACATGTAAAGGTGATTCAACAGATTTTGCAGTTTTTTTAGGCATTTCCATGCATAACATAACTCTTCTTTTTTCTCCCAGTAGTTTGCAACTACATTATTTTTCTCCATTACCTTAAATATCTGAACAGATTAGCTTTACTTTTTGTTGTTTAATTTAATTTCCCTTTGGGATAAATAAAGTATTTTTGAATCGAATTGCTCTTAGCTGAGTATTATAAACATGTAGAGTGAAGCTGCTTTAGTGCCTCTAAAAAAATTTGGTTCTGCTTAAAAGTGCTGATTTTAACCCGAGGTCAGCAAAGGTTGCTGACAACCAACAAAACACAACCAGCTCAGATTTGATGGAGTTACAGACATTCTCAGGCCATGCTACAGATCCAGATCGGCTGGATGCAGGTCCGGACTTTGACTAGGCCACTCTGATGCATGAACAAGCTTTGCTCTAAAGGCTTATTGATGCACCCCAAAAACAGAGAGATTTGTTTTCTCTCACAGAGCTGTCCTTGCAACTCATTCTTGTCATTTTCTGGGTTGAACATTTTCTTATCCTATTCAGCAGCTATTAACATTAACCATGTTGCAGTAAGGAACCTACGAGGAACTTCCACATAGAACAATCTTCTTGGTTTTGCCTCTTCAAGTCGTTTTCATGGAGTCTGTAGGCCATTAGCTCAGACCAGCTTCCTTGTGTTTAAAGAAAAGCATAGAAAGAAGTCATTGGTAGCACTGGATCCTATTTAGGGGTAACAAAGTAAAGCTCATAATACTGTAAATCTTTTTCTTATGTTTACCAGCAGCAGCAGCAGCAGCCGTCTCAGCAGCTGAATCCTCCAGAAATCATCTACAGCAAAGAGTAAGCCGTCTTTAATTAAATGATAGTCACTTTGATCTCTCGTTCATCGGCTGTGTGTGAACAAACGAATGTTTCTGCTGTTTTTAGGGAAGGTCCTTCAGCTGAGGCTGAGAGAATTTACATGTGCAGTTATGACTTCATCGCCAGGAACAGCAGCGAGCTTTCAGTGCAGCACGGAGAGACTCTGGAGGTGAATTTACAACATATCATCCCCCATATGTTCTTGTAACCAAAAAGAAGATAAAAAAATAAAGAGATATACTAAAATGAAAGTCTGTTTTCTTTTCTAACATGTTGAGATGCTTCAATAAAATATTTATTTTAGGTTTTACACCAGGGCTGATGTAGGTGTTTTTTTATTCCATGATTTTCTGATGATTTTATTTTTTATTTTTCATACAGGTGCTGGAGTCGTCCAAACGCTGGTGGAAGTGTCGTAATCGGTTCAACCAGGTGGGCTTTGTGCCCTTCAACATCCTGGAACCAGTAGATCACACAGATAGCACTGCAACCAGCAAACCTCCCAGTGTAAGAATTTCACATGAACAAATCATGCAATCAAACAGGTAGCATTCAAGGTGACTTACAACACTGTGTATCTTCTCCTATCTTTGCTGCAGGCTCCAGCACCGCCCCCACTCACCAAATCGGTCACTCCAGTCCCACCGAGTCCCCCTGCTCTGCTCCCCACTCCCTCCCACTCTCCTCAGCGCCCTCGCACCTCCCCAACAGGCAGCCAACATGTGCCAACCGGGGATGAAACTGATAAAGGTGAGGAGCTGAAGTCCCCGTTGTCTTTAAAGAAAAGAAAAATGGCTTTATTTGATCTGCTTTGTTTCAACATAATAAACAAATCCTGCCTCACTTGCACAGACTTTATAAGAGCTCTAGCTTAGAGACTTTAGACATTTATTTATTTTGTATAAATAATAATTTACCCCATAAAAATATGTAGCAAAACATTTGGTTAAGCATGTTTTGTTACAGGGATTTTCTATTACTGATCCTAAAATACAAAATACCTCTTCGGAGGTCAAGTTTATTCTTATCTAATATCATTTCCACTTCATATTATATGTTTTATAAAAGTACTAATACAGGAAGTTCTTTCAAAATAGAGGGGAATAAAACAAAAAACAGTACATAAACTAATAGGAAAAAGAAAAAAACTCACAAATAAAAACAGAAACAAAGCAAAACATTAACTAACAAAAAAAAGGGGACTCCAGGGGACTGCCAAATTTATAACGTCTTTTTTTATTGGAACTTAATTCTTTGGTTATTACATACTTTGACTGTGGGAGGCGCTATGTGTTCTTTATTTGGTAGCACGAAATAAGCATGATAAACTAGGACATACAAAATAAAAACATCTATAAGTTTATTAGTAAGGACAAAGAAAGTTTTTAACTTTTAACATTTCAATGGCTTGAAGGGATTTCTATACAAGTAACTTATGACAAATATAAGAGAAAATCAAAGCAGATTTTATTCTAATTAATCTAACATGATTACGATGATCAATGATTATTTCTATCTGTTTCACCATGTAGTCATGCTGGTAAATGACGAGCTGCTCCAGAGGCTGACCAATGGTAAGACCACCCTGAACAAACCCCTGGTCATCCATCGAGCTGCAGAGACCTCAGTTCCTCTGGACTACCATTCTCCCCCAGAGGAGGTGACCGAGTGGCTCAGAGGAAAGGGCTTCAGTGAGCCGTGAGTGATTTCAAATAAATGCACATTTTCATACCTTCACAAGCCACCTGTGGGTCTCACCTGTGCGGTTGTCGTTGCTGCAGGACGGTACAATGTTTGAGCGTGCTGACAGGAGCTCAGCTGTTTTCACTCAATAAGGAGGAGCTGAGAGCTGTGCTTCCAGATGAGGGGGTCAGAGTCTACAGTCAGCTCACTGTGCAGAAAGCGCAGCTGGAGGTAAACTACAGAGTAATCATTGGTTACTTTGTTTGATAACAACACTTTAGAGTCTGACATTTAGGAATGGGAGCAACTGTTGTGTTTTGTTTTTCAAATGTGTCAGATTTCTTATCTCAGAGATCCTCATTGGTGCCAAATAGATGTGGATGTATTTTCATTTAATGCTGACCCTAAATAAAAATACTTGTTTCTATACACGGCATTTAAAGTCAAACTTAAGATTTGACCAAACTCAATTCACACATTATGCCCGTCAGTTTTTAACGGCTTAATTATAATTAAGCATAAAATATTTTTTTCCCTTTATTCCTACAAGCCGTAACACGGAGCTGAAGCAGCTGACTTTGCTTCATGTCTTAAAAGAATCTAATTAATCAGTATAATCTAAAGAATAACAGACTGGGTTTGTCCTCAATGCATTTGTTTTGACTTAATTACAGAAAAATCTGTGCAGTTTTAGAGACATTGAACCAGTTAAAAAAAAAACAGATGAAAATGAAAATAAAAAGCATAAGATGCTGTGTTTGATTTTTGAGTTTCTACAGTTAGTCACTCTAACACTGAACTAAAACATTTACAACACAAAGGTTATCGTGGAAAAGGAGAGAAACCCTGTAAATCTAAAGTAAAATCAGGTTCATCTTTTATGGAATTAAATCAGAAACAAAGTTCAAATTTGAACTTTTTTTCATCCCCAAATTTCCGAAGTTTCAGAGTTGATCTGATATCACTCATATTCAGTAGGAACCACAGTAGACATGCTGTTTGTAGTGTTAGAATATTACTAGCTATTAAAAGTAATTTCTCTTCAGTAAAAACCCTCATTTAGCAACAAGTGGAGGAGGGGCAGCATACACCTATTAAAGGCAACTCCCTTTAACAGTCTCGTTAAATGAACCATTTAATAAATAGAGCAGAACTAGATAACCTGTGTATGATGCCCTTTAAAACCCTTGTATCCCGCGTTACCAACCAGCACCTGGCTGGTCCAAACTACTTTACAAAGCTTTATGGAAATCTTTTGTTTTTCCTTCCAGGACGCCAGGAGGGCAACAGAACTGGAAGCAGTCATGGAGAAGCAGAAGATGAAGGTTGATTTGAAGCTGGAAAGCAGCACATTGTGAAAAGGCTTGAGAGGATCACATTCCTCACACTTTTACTGTTTGTTTTATTCAGCAGTTTAGAAGAGAAACTGATTTATCATTTTACCTGTTAGGAGCATTCAGTGGTTATTATGCAAGATTATATTTTCTATGTGTTGTGCAAATAAATATTTAAGGATGTGTTCATCATTTGTATTTGATCAGACGGATGCATGTTCTAATGATACAAATAAGAGAGACAGCTTTTCATGTTTTTTTATTGGAACTTTAAAGAAAGATTTCAGTCAAACCATTTGGGGAGCAGTGCTTCCATTCAAATTTATTTTAATGCGATTCTAGACAAATGTAGTGGGCCAGTTATCATTGTTTACTGGTTCAACTCGAATTCCCAGTAGGTCACTGCTGAATCTGATCCTTCACATGTCGAAACTACATCCTGTTAATTCAAGGAAGGGAGAAGATGTAACTTGCCAAACAGGAAATTTGTCACCAGAACTAATAAAAAAAAAAAAAGTCTTTAAAAAAAAAGGGGGAAAACTCACAACTTTTCACTTTAGAGGTCATAAATTTTTTTTCCCCAATACTACAACTTTAAAATCCGATTGGGGTCTGAATTAGAAACGTAATAAATCAGGACAGACATTCAAGAGAAGCATGTTACCACGACACAGCAGAAAGAACGCCTCAGAGGGACGAAACGAGATAAGACAGGGCTCTTCAGACTAACGCATATTTACAGACCTTTATTAAAAAAAATGATCAGAAGAGGAGTAAAATCAGTTGGCTGTTATGATTGCAAGATCAGCAGCCTGGACTGTGTCTTCATTTCTTTTTTTGTTGTTGACTTATTTAATAGAAATACAGCCATCGAATAAGAGCTGATCAACAATCTCCCAAATCCAGAAAACTTGAAACGGTTCTAGAAAAGTGATTTCATACCACGGTTTAGTTATGAGGGTGGACTGCATTACCAAACAAAGCAAAGGTATGAAGAGGATGAGAAAGACAGCTACTATGTTCAACATGAAAAAAAAAAGAAAAAGAAAAGAGGGACCAACAGGTGGGAGAAGGGAGGACGAGGCTGTGTGTCATAGTAGATGCTGTTTGGTCTTCAGAAGTCCCCCGTGTCCCTGTCTTCCCCTCGGCGGGAGTCCGACCTGCCGTTCATGCTGTCCCTCTTGTCTCGATCCCGTGAACGATCTCGAGATGAGCGCTCGCGGTCCCTGGATGACCTACAAGAGAGAAGAGCCGCAGTCTTAACAGATGTACGTTGGACATCAGAATCTAACAGGATCTATCATCTTAGCATCAGCGGAGCAATTCAAGGGCAGGAATCTGATGATGAAGGCAAAGAAAGTAAAAAAAGAAAACTCTCTTAGTCTTTAGCTATGACACTGACTGATTCTAAACACCTGTAGTTTTGAATAAGATGTTGTTAGTGACAGCTCAATGGTCTGATGAGGTAATAAAAGCGTCTGCTTGATGGAGAGAAAAAGCTTTTCCAATCTCCGGATCTGTGTAGATGCAGTGAAACCTCAGCTGTGTGTTTTGTATTCACTTGTGTCTTGAGCTCTGCTCATGGCTGTGACGATGCCCTCGGCTGCGGGAGCGGGATCTGCTGCGATGCCGCCTCTTTCTGTCCCTGGAGCGCGAGCGGGAACGGCGTCGGTCACGCGACAAGGAGCGGGAGCGCCTCCTCCTGCGGTCACGTGAACGGGACCTGGTTAAAAAAAACAACAAATAAAAAACTGTGAAACAATTGCATTTGTATTTTAGAATAAGCTATCAAAATAAATCGTAGAAGGATGAATGGGTGAGTTTAACTGCTGACCTTCTATGCTCTCTGCTGCGGGACCTGGTCCTGTGAAATAAACAGAGAATAAAAGAAAATCACACCAAATTCTACACTTGACATCATCACCAAGGTGAACTGGATTTACCGTTTTCTCATCCTTTCCTCCTTTTCTCTCTCCTCTCTCCTCTTTAGGCGCTCCTGGTTCCTTTTCTCTTGCTTCTCAACCACTGTTTTCTGTTACAAAGGCAACATTTAATGTGAAAATCCATTTCCTACAAACATCCAGTCAGCTTTTCATTAGACATGAGAAAGAGCAACGACAGAACACAAGATGACGCCTACCTTTAGCTGGTCCAGTTTCTCTCTGATTTGGATGAAGCCCAGGTGAAGCTTCCCACCAAAATGGTCGGCCAAGCGACGGTCGTTGTCATGGAGACCCAAGTAGGCGGAGCAAACCTCACACACACGGAGTTTCTGTTGCTGAAAGCTGGAGGCTGGCATGGAGTTTCTATATTCTTCCTGCCAGACGAAAACAAAACGGAATAAAAACCCATGTTATTGTTTACATCAAAATAAATAAATAAAAAAAAAAGCACCACGGAACACGCCAGGTGCCCAAAGTATCTCCCTGCTCACCTCTGCATCCTTTTTCCTGGTTCGAACTTTCTCCACTTCTTGCAGAACCTTCTGAGCCTCATCCACGTTCCCCTCAGCTCCAAGCTGCTCAGCCTTGGCCAGAAGCTTACCGATCTCCTCGTTCAGCTCGTGCACTTTCTCCGCCTGAAAGGTATCCAAACAGTTTAGACAAACACACACCCCGAGGGCTAACAGTAATCTTCTAGTTGGTGTGTGTTTTACCTTCGCTGCCACCTCTGCACTGATCTCTTCCTGAGTCTCAGCCAGACGCTTCTTGGCTAACTCTGTGCGTCGGTCGCAGTCGGCAATGAATGACTCCAAGTGATCCACGGCCTTTAGGGGTAAAACACAAAACATTTAACAGAAAATTTAGTTTTTTTACGTTAAGGCCAGTTACTACTTCAAAATAGTAAAGCTTGCTGAAATCTTTACTTACATCAAGTTCAAAGAACAGATCTCTCTCCTTGGAGGCTATTTCATAATCTGCCCGGAGTGCCAAGTCATGGATCTTTGTGCATTCTCCCAGGTCCATACGCTGTCATACAAACAGACATTATTCAAGACTAGAAAACTCCAATTAACCAGTTTGTGTAACTGAATATGTACTAAAAGCTCTGAGGCTAGTTTTCATATATATTCTGTTTAATTTCCCCCGTTTTTTGTCCAAAATGTTTTTGTTGAGACTGGATACAATAAACATAAAGAAGCTCCTCATTTTACCGTGTAAAAATGTGGAATTTAACACTAACAAAACGCATAAGGTGTCCCTTTGCATTCAGGTTCATTTACTATTATTGCCATTAGGAGTCACCCAATTAGTGTGTTTAATTGAATGCAGCTGTTCTCTGAAGGCCTCAAATGCTTCTTAAGGCAGGCAAACACTGTATGGGTTTTCACCCCTTTCAGGCTAATTCTTTAGTTGTGCGTGAAGATTTTGGATCGGATTGGATTTTGGACCCTACGCCGTGCAGTATACAAGGGGTATTGAGGGGCGATCAGTCTCTCACGACCACCTCCTGATCAGGAATCGTAAGGTCGGGAGAAAACCAAACATGTCTGCAATTCAGTCGACCCTCGTGTACGAATCCTGCTGTTGAAGCTGAGCTATGATTGTCTACAAACCGCCTTCAGCAAGGAACTTGTCTAGATCCACTGCAAGATAGGCCCCTTTCCTGCCTCTAGCCATCAACATATACAGCAATTAGTTGATGATACCTCAAAAATACAAATGATCAAATATCTTTAATTAAATAGTGAAAAGTGTGGCATGGATCTATTTTATAGCCTTTAATACGATGCCTACAGACCAAGTTTAACTGCAACCAAAGGACCAAATTTCTTAAACTCGAGTCAACTTGATTGAGTAATCCAAGTCTCAGTGCAGCTGTCGGGTCTCAGGGGTTTAAGCAGCATTATGAAAGACCAAGGAAGCTGACATACAGGTCAGGAAGAATGCTGAAGAAAAGTTCAAAGCAGGGTTAGCTTCTCCATCGCTATCCAATGTTTAGAAGGTTACAAGTGCAGTGACCACACCATGGGAAACATGGTGCTGGTGGTATTATGCTGAGGGATGCTGGACATATTTGGCAGGAGGGATGGAGCTAAACCCAAGACATTTATGAAGGAAGCCAGAAAAGGCTGCAGAAAGCGGGAGACTGGGATGATCAGTCAGTTAGACAACCATCCAAAACATGTAGCCAGAGGTTAAGATAATGGTTTAGATCACGGGTTGGACTGGTCTAGTCAAAGAGCAGACAGATATTCAATTGAAATGGGAGATAGTACTTTAATTAATAGTTATCAGTTTAACAATATACGGTTTACAGCAATCAGTGCAGTTCAAGAGGAAAAAGTTGTAGATCGAACTAGGGTGACTTATGGTAAACATTTATCAGAACGCTATTTTGTCGACCCTTTATCCTTCTACTTCTAAATGATGCCCTGAATTGTTTCGGTCATCACATGAAAACATGCGATGACATTCAGAGGTATGTCAACCGGGTTAGACGGGTTTGTGGGTGACTTACGGTTCCAGACAGGATATCATGCGGACAGCAGTTGAGAAGATGACTTTTGCAGACTCTGTCATCGGTGAACTTGACCCTCTGCCGCGTCTCATCGCCTGAAACGGTTCAAGAAACAAGCAGTGAGAAAAACCTCACATACTCTACCGAAGGAGCGAGGCATCCGGAGCTTTAGCCCGGAGTACTGTAACAGCACTGAATTTATTTAGCAAATGTAGCTGCTCATACCTTAACTTTACAGATTAATGTCGTTCTTTTTCTTACTTATAAAAAACGTCCTGTTATAAGTGGTAATTCTTCTTGTACAGGAGTGTTTCCTGCCAACTTCTAGGATAATTCTTAGTAACTAACAATAATCATAGCTGTCCATGAACATTTTAAAAGCTTTTATCTCTGGTTCTTACCTTACCAAAGCCACCAAAAAACATGGAAGTGTAAAAGCTTTAATCTAGACTAAAATGTTAAAGAGGCCCACGCTGCACTGAGCCCACAAAACACTGGATGTAGCCGCGCAAAGACCTCTGTTTCTAAGCTATGCGGTAAATTATGTAGTTTTGTTTTCTTACTTTCCTGAAGTTCATCATCACTAAAAAATTGACTATGCACAAAAATAGCATTTAAAAAAAAGCCCCTTTCATAAAAAAAATCTCCAGCCAAGCCTTTCATTTATCTAAAGCATCAAAGAAATTCAAAACAAAAGAAAAAAAAATAATCCAAGGGAAAGAAATGTGGTTATACACACTGCGATCAGCACCACATACTGTACCCTTCTGCATCTTCAACATCTCAGCTGCAGAATTTTAAACCCGCTGTAGAAAAGTATAAATGGGAACAGTTTTCTTGCCCATACCTGTAGTAAGAAGTTGGGAGTCATACACAAGTAAATATGTAAATTATGTTTGCAAAGTTTTTGAGTGGACTGCTAAAAACGTGCCTTCTAAAAACCTGCCGTGTAATGGCCTTTAATATTCGTAGTCAATGGAGAACTGCTCGTATGGACAAAACGCAACTTGACGAGTTAGCTCAAGAAGTGTAACACTATTGGTAACTGTAGTGCCACTGAATCAATATCTGTATGCATTAGTATGCCACTAAAGAAAAAAAAAAAACTCAACTGATTTGTACGATTTAATTTAAAAAAAAAAAAGAATCCTAAAATAAAATATATCCGGTAGGCAAAGAAATGGTTTGGATATTAATCATGACAGCTTTAAAAATTATGTGTGACTCACGGCTCGATGAACATGAGGCTTTTCTGCAACTCCCTTGCAGATTGATGTAGGCTGGCAATGATACACTGAACCTTAATGAATAAAATAAAGGGGCCACAATTGTTCAGTTTGTATGCAACACATGTATGGGAAGAATTTGATATCAATCTAATCACACATACACCCACAAGCTCACAACACAACCCCACTCTTACTGAACAGGTGGAACTGTCAGCTCTTCAAAGATGATCCACAGTTCTGCTCAAATTACTTTTCACATTGGTTGTCTTTATAAATTGAAAAGTAGATGTTTGTCAGAGGGACTAAAGCTAAAAGCAGAGCGTTTCCAACTAGATTCTCAGGCTTTTTTAGCCGATTATGATTAAAATGAAGAATTCAGCTGACTACAAAGAACACCTGCTTGAAAAAAATCTTTTATAGACAGTGCCCTTCAAAAGTATAATAGTTTGCCCATTTTTTTATTTATTCGCAACCAAAAGTTTTCACCTTTGAAACTGCTTTGATATAAATCATTCATGTGCTTTGGATGTGTGTTTTGGGTGGTTCTTTTGATGGGTAAAAATCAACCTGACTCTACAGTCTTTACAGCTTTCAACAGGTTTTCTTCAACGGTTGTCCTTGTTTTAGCTCCCTACATCTTCCATCAACTCTGACCAACTTCCCAAAAGAAAAGCATCCCTCAGCATGATGTTGCCCCCACCATGTTTTATCAGATTATTCCCCAATCACTGCACCTCCTACAGACTGCTTGTCTGGAATTTGATTCCTTCCCTGGCCTGCTGCATTTGGTGGACAGCAGTTATCACAACTATGACTTTTTTTCTTAATTTTTTTTAACGACTGTATGAACAAAGCTCTGGAAGAGGTTTCAAACTTGGGATACAGTTTTCAAATCATAACCTTGCTTTCTAAAAAATAAGGGCTTTGAAACTGATCCCCTGCAGTTAAATTTCAAAGCCGCAGATTTTTACCTATTAAAGTAAAATCTGAAGCAAACCGGTTCCTATAAACCATATTCTAAGACAAAAGATTTGAGAGGCAGAGAACAAATACCTGCCACACTATGCAGGTTTTCAATCATTTATAACACTAGATCCATTGTGTTCCTCTTCTTCTATGTGCCATCATTATTCAGTGAAATATTCTAAATATTCTGATTTTTGAAGCTGCAATGTCTAAAATATAGAGCTATGTCCAAACTTTAAAAGTGTGAACACTTTTGCAAGGCACTGTAAACAAGCAACTCATGTTAAAGCAAAGACAGTTTTACAAATTCAATATATAAAATGCATTTTAAAGAAACTGTTGAAAAAGGAGGGTGACATTTAAACCAGGCTATACTTTTGATTGACTGAGAATATAAGTGCAACATTTACTGTGCACAAAGCCATACAATATAAACGACTATAGAATCAGCCATTAAAGCCAACGCAGCTAAAAAAAAACAACAACAACAAAAAAAACAACTCTGAGATCAAATCGATAATTAAGGTCTAATTGGTTAATTTAAAAACACCCCCAACTTGGATAAGTCCCAGCGCTTGGCAGTATGGCGCCTGAAGGTTTCCTGACTTCACAGTAAACAGCATATGAGCAAGAGCGAACTCAGCCGACACGCTACGTAAGCTAAAATTCCTACATGTATTTAAATATAAACTAAAACTGTTGGTAGATGCGAAAATGTATCGATTTGGAACGAATTAAAGGTCTGAATACAGTTTTACTCTGTAATTGAGCAGCCCTCTGTGGTACATCCATTCATGCAGGTCTGTCCATCACTCGCCAACACAAGCCAGCCTCAGCAAAGCCTCCATCTTGGCTAGCTCGTTTAGCCCTTCACAGCTACTCACCATCCCTCGCTGTTCCCATCAGCTGGTCGAGCAGAGCTCTCATTTGAGCCTGGGCGGACATGATCTAAGGTGATTCCGTCGATAATCAAAACAGCGAAACAGTTTTCCTCTTTGTTTACAATGTTAAATCGTTTTTTTTAACCATCGAACCATCCCCGCTGACTGCTTTTCTCTACGTCTTGAACTGATCAGTTTCCGTTTAAGATTGAGGAAATGACGCAAGAATTTTGGTGGCGCTACAGATCTAAAATTGGCCAATCACAAATCTCCAAAGACCAGCGCGTAAGTAGATTTTTAACCCGGATTTTAGACTGTCAGGACGGAACTTTTCACAGTCCTTCGCTAGTAGGACTTAAAAAATACAAATTTTGATCTTGGATCAGACTAGGACAAGACATTTATCATCATTTTTGGTGTTACTTATATTAACTGACTGCGTACAGACTGTATAAATATGTCATTAAAGTGTACCTGTCAGACTAGCTAAGGGTAAAATCGACTCTACTCGCTCGGCTTGTCTCTCATAGTTTGCTCAGATCAAGTTTTTCTCTTCTGGGTTTTACTGTCGAGTCACACCAGTGACAGACGAAGGAAACCTCGCCGAAAAGTTCACGTAAGAAACAAATCTTATTTTGTTTACACCTGTCATCCTTTTAGCTTAATTATCGAGTGTTTGTGGAGAATGTTTTTCCGTATTAGCATTTGCTAAACAAGTTGTGTTAGCAAGCTACCTGTACTTGATTTTGAACTTTTTTTTTATCGCCAACATGAATGTCTTAAACAAAAATATACATTAGATATTTTTATGAATTTAAAGATATTCCACTTTGGATTTGTTTGCGTCCAGGGTAAGACAATTGTATACCTTAACAAAAATATTGTCTTTTTTACTTGGGAGTAAATAACCTGAGGCCACCGTGAATGGGTGTGTTGTTCTGACTGAGGATGACAGTTTCTAGAGTTGTTTTTGAGCAGAGAGGTTTCTGGAGCCTGACCTGGCACGTCTGAATAGGCCCAGATCCACAAAGGTTGATGCAGCTGAAAGAGCTGGATTGGTCCCGGACTGTGACTAATTCACAGCTCTCGAACATTTTCCTAATTTTGTCTTATTAAAACAACAATATGTGATGTATTTTATTGTGATTTGTTGTGCTGGATTATAAATTGCAAAGAAAATGGCACGTGAAAAGTTACTAACCCTTTTCTCTTCTTTTTTACAATAGAAATATGTGGTTTGCATTAGCTTTTGCCCCCATAGGAACAGACATCTTTGCAAAAAGAAAAAAAAATCAAGATGATTCATCAGCCTAATTTACATTTGTAACTCTCACCAAAGATTCTCAGTTTGATTTAGATCTGGACTTTGACTAGGCCATTCTAACACATCAATATGCTTCACTCTAAACCGTGGTGCTCCTACTTGAGGGTGAAACTCCCTTAGTCTCTAGTTTATGTCTCTAACAGGTTTTCTGTCAGGATTTTCCTGAATTTCTGTCCATCTTCCCATTTACTCCAATCAGCTTCTAACCCTATGCAGTAGAAATGTATCCCACAGCATGATTCTACCACCTCCATGCTTTCTTGTGGGGAGGGATTGTTGAGTTTGTTGTGTAGTAATTATAATTACTTCAGAACAAACAGTTCAGTTTACTTTTTTTAATCATCTGATTGAATGATTGATGTTTTCTCTTTAGTATCTGATTGTTTCATATTGTCTCACCTTTTTCTTCTTGAACTGTCAGGGACCACAGATTTAAAGTAGCCATTGCTCTTATTCTAACATATTTATATTTAAATGCTCGTGAATATGCTCTGTCTTCTTTAAATGAATTTAAAAAAAAAAAAAACTAAGCACATTCTTGCTTCTAAATGGTGATGTAGGAAATCGTTTAAGGAGGCTCTTAATTATTTTTGCAGAACAGTGTAACTATTTGGAAGTTCTGTGGATTTCAAATCAATGCTATGCTGGGAACAAATGCAGCTTCTTGGTTGATTTAAAACAGATCTGGAGACCAGGAATGCTGTGAGGATAGCAATGGAGACCACAGACCAAGTCACTGAGGGTTCCCCTCTGAAGTCAACAGAAGATGAGACGGGAACAATCACAGCACCGTCAGAAGCAGAACTCAAGAAGAAGGGTTGCAAGGAAGTCCTGGGTTTTTCTAAAATGACCCACTGGAGAACAGGGGTGTTCTTCCTCTCACTCTTTCTCTGCCTCACCGTAGTGTTTGCCTTCTCCTTCATCATCCCCTGCCCTGAGAGACCACAGTATAATGTTTCCTGGAGCAGACATTTCTCTGAAGCAGGTGGGTTTTGTTCTTTGAAGCCCACAGAAGGTTCTCCTCCTCACTGACTAAAATCTCTTATCTTATCCTCTCCCACAGAAACATATGACTTCCTTGCTATTGAGCCCGCAAACAGCGACAAGGTGATGGATGTCCTGTTTGTCATAAAAAGCGCAGAAAGTTCTCCAAACAAAACATGTGTTGACGCAGGTGGAACTAAGTTCTGTTAGCATTTAATGTGGAGCAAAATTAAGGCAGATTGTTCAACTCCTGGGGACGTTTGTTGTTGTTCTGCCCAGGTTTGGGGTCGCCGTGTCTGTTCTTGATGGCGCTGGACGGCACAAAAGGACAGACGCTGTGGGAGAAGCCGCTGAATGCTGGGTTCCACTGGGCCGAGTGTGGCCTGCAGACAAAGACGAGGGGAACCTGGCACTGTCTGCTGTCCCATTCAGACAACCTGACAGCTATAGACAAAGACACCGGTCAGTGCAGGATTTATTTAATCAGAAATGTTTTTGTAGGTGCAAAAAAATAATCAAGGTTCTTTTTTTCCCATGGATGATTCTTCTTTCCAACCATTTCTTTAAAGAGCTCCCCCTCCTTCACCCCAAACTCCTTGTACTGTTGAGCATAAATATGTATATAGTCATGATGGGAAAGAGGAAACGCTAAGAAAATGATTTGTCACATACATGTTATAAAAACTCACTAGTTGTCCTTTCATAGCCTGTAACTGTTTCCCTATCATCCTTTTCTTCTCTTTGTCTCTGAATCAGCCTGAGAACAGAGGAGTTGATTCATTTTTTTAAGTCCTGAAAACATCAGGGCCACTTTTAAAAAAAAGAAAAGAGAAAAAGCTGCAACAGTTGAGTACATCTTTCCCGCTGAAAAAGCTCAGAAATTACTAAGATAATCTCTAGAATTTTTTTGATATTCCCTAAAACTAAAATGTTGTGCATTTTAAAGAAAAAGGGACAATTTGTCTCTCATTTAATTTAATTTCCCTTTGGGATAAATAAAGTGGTTTTGAATTAAACCTCATTTAAGCAGGAATTAATTTCCTGATTAACTAATAAAAAAATGATAAAAGAGCTGACTTAAGCCGTTTCCTTTGACACATTAATTAAACCCAGAGGAACAGATATTTTATCGGATGTAGTAAACATGCGATGAACCCATCCACCATGATGCCTTGTACTCCAGTGTATAATTTATGTTTGATTAAGGATAATGCTTCCGCATGTTGGTCCCAGGGTAGATAGTGATTTATATCCTCAGGAAGCTCAGATTGAGGCTGAAACAGTTACTGCTGTTTCATGTCGTTAGTGTGACATATTGTTCCAAGTACATAAATCTGAGACAGTTTTATGTAAAGAAGAAACATGTGATGCAATAAAAGTTTTGTCAGCACTCCTTAGTGAGCTATTAACAAGGCTGCCGGATATTAGAAAGTATTGGAATGATGGTGAAAGGTCTGATATCTGCCTTTTTTCCTCCTTCCTCTCTTCTTCTGATTCAACTAAATTTTAAATTAATATTATGGCAGAAAGATTTTACTAATGAATTAAAATTGCCACTTTAAACATTTCTTATGTTTTAACAACAACAAGTAGATGTTTCCCTTTTACTGATTTGTTGTTTTTATGACCTTTAAAGCTAGCTTGTTCGATGGACCCTGTTTTGGGCAGCCAACCCACTTTAGGCGCGTTACTGCCACCTAAAGGGCTGGAGTGAAAAAGCCACAGCTTGTAATGAGACCAAAATTGAGTGGCTCTGCAATTGTTAAATTGCAAACTAATTAGTATGAAACATGCAAGTTCTTGACGATTTGTATATGTAACTGCAAACAGTCTTTTACAATGTAAACATAAATATTGCAATGATTACATATTTGTGACATACAGCACAATCCTAGCTATGTGCCACCGTGTGCTCTGATTATGTGCATAACGTTACTTTTAGGCAAATGTCTGCAAAATGCAGCTCCGGAGCCACAACCTCTGCTTTAATAGCGGCTTAAAATATAAAGAATCAACTAATGTTGTTTAATAGTAAATACTAGTCTAGAATATTTGATTGAATTTCTACAAAAGAATCCCACTAAAATAACCAGAAATAAGACATCAGAGAAATTTATCTGGTCATTTTTTAAATTATTTTCTTACAAAAAATATTATCTTGTAGAAGATAATTCTTGCATCATCTTTATAAACATTTAATGTTTTTCTTTATTTTAAAAGCTGGAAATGCAAATAAGCTCTTTCCATATAGCAGATATTTAACAGAATTAACAAGTTGTGTTTTATTAAAAAGACCCAGAGGCCAGATTTGTATCTAGAGGTTTAGGAGTTGTCAATCACAGATTATTTGTGAAATCAGAAGCCAGTTTTATTCAACTAAGTTCAGCTGATGTGTCTGTTCTCAGGTGATGTGATCTGGCAGCAGCTTCAGCCTACAGGTCTCCTCAGCTCCCAGCCTGTCCTCAGTGTCCCAGATCTGGATGGGGATGAGGTTGAGGACGTGATGCTGGTGGCGTCAGACGACACGCAGGTAAAACCACAGCGACTGTGTTCGATGCTCCACTGGCTGCATTGTGATGATTTTCAATTTTAAAAAGTCTGAATCCATTTGGTTTTTGTCTAACCTGCAGACTCAGCTGATATTGCTTTCTGGGAAGACTGGAGCTCAGATCGGTTCCACTGTGATCATTGACTCCTTCGCCGCTAAGGATCATCTCCTCCACCGCACTACAGACGGTTCCTACTATGTGCTACTTCAGGATGGTTGGTTACACCGTTTTTTCTTAGGCCACGGCTACAGATGTTGAGGTTTATAATAGCAATGGCCTTCAAATGGTCATTTCTGACACTGTAATATGATGGCATGATACTCATTACAGTTTTTTCTGTTTGTTGATTCATTAAATTTGCTATTAATGAGGATTTTATTTTGGGAAAATCCAGATAATTTTTTTCACCTTTGCACTGCAGCTTCACTACCTTTTTGTTCTTAGATTTATCCTCAAAACCCATAAAGTAGTAAATTATGTGAAACTGCGAGCTGCAAACATTGTGTGGGTTATATTTTGAATATTTACAGCTGCAGAGTCTGCCGACTTGTTTTACAGTCATGTTTCACAGCTTGGATTTAGTTGCACTTTGATTTCAGAGATTCTGACTCAGCAGGTCAAACACTAAGACCCCCAACCAGCTACAGAAAGCTGGGGATTTCTCTGCCTCTCACCACAAAACATTTATCCAAACATCAGGTTGTAAACCCTGGTCTGATTCGGAGAGACCACAACCTTTGTAATTTGGACGGTGGAGATTTTCTTTCTAGGAATCTCAACAAAATCATCAGTCCTCCAGGACTCAGTCGACCCATTCTAGCAGAGTCATGGTTTAATTCACCTCCCTGCTGCTTCTAATGCTGTATGTATATATTTGAGCCTCCAAGCATCATCCGTCTCTGGATGGATTAGAGAAAGCGATAATAAATTCAAACTTTGCATTGTTCTATACACACTCCACCCTGGAAACAGCTTAAATGCAGCATTGATAGTATAATATCAATGTTAAATGAGGACAAATCCACCTTTTTATGATTTATTTATGTCTAATTAGAGCTGGACAATATTTTAATATCAATATATATCACGATATGGTTTAATTCACTATTGCTGAAATGACTTTTACGCACGTTTTCAACATTTCAATATACATCAGAGTCTATGAACACAGCATTGGTCACTGACTGATGTTCTAGGTTTTCATGTAGCTTTATGTGTTTTTGTTTTTCAAAGCTAATATTTATTAAATGTAATATTGCAAAATATTCGTTATAAGTTTGTATAGTCATCTGTTGTAGCCATTCTTGGCTGTCTTTCTAAGGCTGTTATTTTTTTCTACATCAATATCGAAATTATATCGTATCGACTGAAATGTATCGTGATATAAATTTTGGACGTATCGTCCAGCCCTATGTCTAATCTGATATGGAAAACAAGGGAAGAGCTTCTTTTAAAAGTAGAGACCCTGTTTTCTAACAGTAAGCCGGACTTCATTCCTTTACAGCCTCCGGTTTGTACGGACTGGCTCTGTGGAAGATTGCTGTCAAAGCAAAGATAGAGCCAGAGCCGAGTCTGAAGAAGAGCACAAACTTTGAGAAAAACGCCAGCATCTCAACCGGCCTCGTACCCATCTGCCAGTAAGAAACATTATGCTGCAACGATTCATTGGTTTATTATTGTTGCGTAAGGTTTTAAATGAATTCGCAGGTCTAAAGGAGGACGTTTGCTCAGGACTAAAAATGTAGACGATTCCTCAGACCTTGTGGTTACATCTGACAGAGAGGTAGCTGTATTTGATGGAAGTTCATTAAAGCAAAGATGGAAATTCAGCACCACATCAACCATCGGGTGAGTCATCATCTCTATTTCTTAACTCTTTGAATCAGGTAATTTGGTGGACAGTATTCTACCTCCGACCCGGCCTCCGTTAAACTTTGACTAAGTTACATCTACAGTTGTGGTCAAAAGTTTACATACACTTGTAAAAAACATAATGTCATGGCTGTCTTGAGTTTTCAATAAGTTCTACAAGTCTTATTTTTCTGTGATAGAGTGATTGGAACACAGACTTGTTTGTCACAAAAAACATTCATAAAGTTTGGTTCTTTCATAAATT
>JAUZNJ010063247.1:0-27284 GCA_034780135.1 Jordanella pulchra
AATAAACCATTTTCCTACCTCTCTTTGGGGTTATTAAGGGAGCGTTCTCATCTTTCTCATTAATCCAGCCCTTCATTGCTAGCATGTTTTCTTTTTTTGTTGTTTTTTTTTTGAGCTTTTTACAGCAATAGTATTTCTCGTATTTCTGACAGTAGGCTGACAGGAAAGCGGGTATGAGAGAGGGGGAGAGACATGCGGGAGAGGACCACAAGCCGGATTCGAACCTGGGTTGCCCACGACGAGGACTAAGGCCTCCATACATGGGTCGTGTGCGCTAACCGCTGCGCCACCTGCACGCCCATTGCTATTCTTTTATTCTAAACAACCCATCTGGTGTATTTAATTTTGTTCTCATATTCATTTTTTATTTAAAAAGATAAATGTTACTCCAGTTGCACATTTGCTGTGGACATATCGACCTTGTTGAGTTTGTAAGGTCATGTGATAGTTAACAAATTTGATGCTCATCAAACTGTTTTTTCTTCTTTTTTCCCCGAATTGGAATCAATAAGAGAATCGATAAGGAATCGAATCGCTTCAAAGAATCGATGAGGGAATCGGAATCGTGAAAATCTTATCAATTCCCATCCCTAGTTGCAAGCTAATGCTAACCTGTTTCAGCTTTATGACAATTAATGCATTTTAGTCATTATCCATTCCTCTACAGTAAAACCGAATAACACCTCAGTTGTCGGACCCTATCACGATCCATTTCACATTAAGCTGCTAATTTTTAAGGACCTTTTAAATGCATTAAAATCTGAAGCTAGAACTTTTCCATGGACTTTGAATATTACTTTGATCTTACTTTTACTTTATTTTACCTGTGCTTATTTTAGTAGTGTTAGTTTTAGTAACTGTAGTAAATTAAGGTATCATTGTTTAACTTGTGGTTGTTTCGTGTTAATTTTATACAATAAACGCTTAATCTTTCAGTTTTGAATCATTCCTTTTGTGTAATAGACGAATTAACAGACATTTTATTTGGTAATGGTAATAACTCTACTGACAACCATGGTCTAAATTGCTAAATGGCGCCTGGGTTTTAACAGCCGGACAAGGAGCTCACTGTGAGTAAAAGGCTAAAAATCCCTGGTATTAAGCAGGCTACAGTTATAATTATCTAACTAATGATAATTTATTTATTTTGCCCTCAATTTTGAATGACCTTTTAATTAACTAAAACTTATAGTTCTAATTATTTAATATATTCAAAATTTTCAGATAAAGTAGCACAACATCTAGATATTGTTTAGAGTAATTATCATATAGCAAGATGTCTGACTTTGTAGAATCTGTAACTTCAGTCAGCAGTATCCCCAACAAGCAATACAGCTACAAATTGATGAGTGAATTAATTCAAAACAATTTCAAACACATTTAAAATTTTAAGTGGGTCAGAAAAAAAGCCGGGTGTGAAATGGATCAAGACCATAGAAGCGAGATGAAGGAGCAAAATAAGCAGAACCCACAAAATGGTGCAGATAAAAACCTTGCATGTGTTCCACAAATATCTTGATACCTGCTGAAACTTCAGCTAAGACAAAGTACCTCAAACATGTAAAATATACTAAAACAGAGCTCGCCATTATCTCTATAATGGACTGATTTTAATAAGTCACCAGACTAGAACTCACATCTGCTAACATCTATCCTAAGATAACTTGGATAACTAACGGGGAATAAAGAAAGAAAATCCAAACAGGAAAGTCTGTTTAACACGGTGCTGAAGGAAAACTGGCTGATTATACAACAACTAAAATCAACGAAAACTAAATCTCTGCTCAGCTTTTTCCCCAATATCTATCTGGAAAGTTTTCATAGCTGAAAATTATTTCCAAACAAACAAAAGCACTTCTGTGCGGCGCTCCGAGCTCTGACACAGATCTACCGGCACGCTGTGGGCTGGACTTTACTCTGTCCACAGGGACGCCTCCACACACACCCGTGGGCAGCCCCCCCCCCCGGCTGTGCATTTCTGGTGGGTTATGGAAGCCATTAGATCCGGTGATCAACGCTGACAACAGCAGGGGTTAAAAGGTCGGCGGCCTGTTGGGAGCAGGATTGATCCATCAGTGTCTTAAAAAAAGATCTCCATGACAGAACACCCCTTTAACCTCCCCCCCCACACACACACACACAGCATTTCAGTATGAGTGAAATATTAACTTCTTCTTCTCCTTTTGTACATGGAAGTCAGAACACCTCATGGAGAGTTTCTGTCATCAACAATACATTAAAGATGGGACCCATAAGCTGAATATCAAAAGAAAAGTTCATTTAAGGTTTTGTTACTGTTTGAAGTAGACGATGCTTACGTTATACAAAAATCACTTTATGGATGTCATGACAACAAGTTTTCAGGGGGTATAAGATGATCTAATTTAACGGTGAGAGTAACGCTATGAGTTGGATTAGAGATTATCATCTAAAGGGTGAGAGAATCAGAGAAGAGCGGCTGAAGTTCATTTAGATCAAAGTAACACACGATTATAACCCAATCAGACACCTTGTTCAGCACATTTTACTGAATGTGTAGATTTAAGTTGTGATTTTTTTTTTCAAAACTGATTTGATAGAAAAAAATAAAAATAACACTTCCTATAGCAACAATGACCTCAGTGTTGTCATTACCAGTGAATTTATTTAATATCTAAATGCTTCCTTGTCTGATAAATCTATGTGTGCTATCAGAAGAACCCACCAAGCTAACATTTGATAGCCTCACATGCTTGAACTTTCTATTGTTCACTTAGGTTTAAGGATAATATCTTTATTTGTTGAAACTACACCTTGGTGTTGGATACAAAGTGGTTCAATAAACTGCGACTTGTTGAGTCTTATGCGTACGCTCAACCTAGTTTCCTAATGTGGTTGAGAGTGAAGCCAGCTAGCGAGAGAACTTAGAGTTTTATCGTCATAAAACTCATCCATTTATTCTGATATAACTGAAGAACTAGGGGATGTTTTTGTTTATCTGTTAAAACTATTCAGCAACAGATAAAACATTCTTCTACACTTGATTTGCATTATTTTAAAGCATTCGGTGCATCGTTTGATCATGACTTCTTTTCACTGCTTTGCTTTTGAAGATTATTTTAAAATTTTACTTTAAACCACAATGTATAGAGTTACGCTGAAGGGATTAGACTTAAACTGTGATATGGATTTTAAGAAACACTGCCCAAATACAAACATCAGTTGTTTGTAACTTCTGGATGAAAAATACTTGGATATTGTATTCCCTAAAAGTTATCAAAGGACTTTAAAAGACTGAATACGAAATGCTAAAGAAATTGTCTACAGGTCGGTGCCTCAGGCTGAGACAATTAATTTGCCAATTTACTTATTTTCTCCCATTTCTCCAGATATGATCAATGCATGTTGGACTTAACTGTATCTTTAAATCTACTCTGCTTCTATCAGTCAATTTTTAAATAAACTAAACAGAAAAAAAAAATGTTTTTGTTACCTAAACCAATTTCTTTTTCAATGCAGCAAAATCATTTCATTCTTTTTTCATTGACTTTTTTTTTTTTTTATCCTGCTCAATCGTCTCTCCTCATGTTCTTAGTGCATCCAACTTTTAACATTTTGATTTTAAAACAACCTACATAGAAAATGGACTGATTTAGAAAGGGATTTAAAGATACACTGGAAAATAGATGGATGAGACACAAAATCTATTTCAAGCCTTAAAAACTCTTGTGCAGAACTTTGTTTCTGAAACCCAGAAGATCCAAAAGTCCCGGTTCTACCAAGAACAGAACATGAGGGAAGTTCTGATTCACAGATTCCCGTCAGACCTTCCCTGTGGAACCTAACTTTCAGGATACTTCCATCAGAATACATAAAACACACAGAGAGAGAAGAGGGATGGCAACATGACACGACCAAATCGACAAAAAGACTGTTGTGTGAGTTTAAAGCTCAGCTTTTATTTCCTAGTTGGGTTAGCCGCCACCAGCCCACGCCGTCCAGAGGAATGTGTTTTCCCTGTGTGGTACAGCTTTTACTTTGGCCTGTGGTAAAACTAAATTACAATAAACTATAAATGTAAACACAGATGCATTGAACTCAAAACTAATCACGTCTGTACAAGAGCTCCTTAATCTGCCATAAAAGCATGGAAACATCTTCTAATGTCTGAGGGGAGGAGGGGCTGAATGAAACAGCTGCAGTGCAGCCGCTGGAAGAGGAGCTGAAACCAGGATCGAGTCAAAACTCATCATCTAAGATCAAATCAACTCAAACTGGGCAGCTTGAGCTTTTTGCTGTATTTGTACCTGATTTAAGGCCTGATATGGTTGATTTCTTGGTATTTAAATGATTTACAAACAAATAATTTCTTCACTTTTTTGTGAATCCATCAATCTTGTTAAATCAAAACTGCTTTTAAAGAATGCTGGCAACAATAAACAGCATAAAAACAATAAATATAGGAAACTAAAACAAACAAAAAACATATAAACCTGAGTACTGTTAGGTTGAGTAACAACACTCTTCAGTGTGGAAGTTTTGGAAAGAAGACTTTTTGTTTTAACCATCAATGTGCTTAAAGATGAAGCCAAAGGAAGCACAATAATGTAAATGGAAGCTTCTAGATGTATTCATCACGTTTTCCATTTCCTAATTTTTCAAAGTCAATATGACCCGCGGATCTGGCGATGGAGCGTATTTAAATGGAGCAGACTTTAGTACGTACCACAAACATGTTACAGCAAACCTACCGTTTTTGTTTTGTGTTTTAACATCCTGCTTCTTCCTTCCCTCTTTACCTGGCTTACAAGAATGTTTTCACACCAGCCCCCTGTTTTTCCAATGACCCCCCACCCAAGCATTACGACAGCTAAACAAAGAAAAATCCACAACGCTAAGTTACATATTGTAGTAACAACTAAAAAGATCATTAGTTCAATTAATTTCTACTATGGCCCCAACCACCACTTTAGCAAATACTGGCCTGTGATTTTACCCCCAGCTATTAGTTTTTGGTTTGTTTTGTTATTGTGGTTAAAGTATTTCTAGTAGAAGCCAGAGGAGCCAAATCCTACTTGTTGATTTAAGGCTGAGAGATTTACTGGAAAAGCTTTGGTGTTTTAAGCGTTCTTATTTTAGAAACGGTGCAGAAAAACAAAAAAACAAATAAGAAACAAGGGAGGTTGCTGAACTCTTGTTTTTTCCATTAAGATGACATCCCTGTGTGTGATGCCCCCCTGTTGGAGGGCAAAGCGAGGAGTATTTTCTAAAAGCCAATGTCTCTAAGAAAAACAAAAACAACTGCAGCAGACTTGGGTCACGACATCTTGGCCTCCAAAACAAGCAAAGTTACAACAGAATACATGTTAACAATATTTGATGCCTGATGATAAATGTTTTTTAAAGAACACCATCAGAAAAAAGTAAAGCCAACATGAAGGCATCCCAACTCATCTTTACTTGTTTTAGTTTGTGGGTTTGTTAGTTTAGGACTTGGGGTTAGAATGTAAAAGCCAGGCTTAGGGTGGGTCCTTATATTCAGAGAAAGTGTGTGTTTGTGTGAGTGTGATCTTCCAGAAGAAGCAGCTGAAGGCTCTGCAGATCAGAGATACATGCATTCCAATCCCACCCAGCACACACACACACAAAGGTCTGCTACTTCACCTCCTGCTTCCTCCTGCAGTCAGGAATTTATACAAAAACATTTTGTGCAAAACCAGCATTAGATAATATATGAACACTGTTTTTCTTTCTTTTTTCCAGGTTTTATGTCTTAATTCTGATGCCATATCTCCATTTCAGGTTTCAGTTCCAACTTGTTTTTTTCTTTTTCATTCAAGTTATCTACTTTATATTATTAAATGTTAAGAATTTAAAGAATCTGAGTCTGCAGACTTTGCAAGAAGAAAACTTTCTGCTCATTTCAGAAAACTTGTAACCTTATAATTTACGTTTCTTATGGTATGGTTTCCATCTTTGATGTTGTGTTCATTTACTGGACAGATTTCCACTACGGATGAACCAATTAAAATTTTGTGGCTAATTAGTGATTCGTGGTTTTTGAGGCCAAAAGCTCAAAACAATTCATTCTTTTTTTAAACCAGTAAATCTCATGTGATGGAAACATTTTCATCCTTCCTGTTATCTGCCAAAAGTTTTACTCTTTCTTGCCAACTTACAGTTTACCATGACCCAAAGACATGTCTTTCCTTCAAACAAAAATTTGTATTTTTTCGTTTAACTTTACTTAAACACCTCAAAAGGACAACAATTAGCTACATTTAAGTTTTTATCCCTCCCCATTGACAACATAAAGATTGTTGCCAGAGCAACCCAGCATCACTGAATATATCAGTGATCAGAAAAGGGCTGGATTCTTCAGTGTTCTTCAATGTTCTGATACAGAGCAGGGATCAGCTGACAAAAGTTTTTTCAAGGCCGATATCAAATATTTTGAAAACAGTTTATCAATCACAGATATTTGCTGATGATTTTTTAGGGGGTTCTAAAAGAAGCTTTTTTTTTTTCCTTCCATTTACATGATAAAAATGACAAACTGGTAACAAATGTTACATAAATCTCCATTTAAACAAAAAAAATGTATGAATTCAAACATTATGCAAGTTTTTACTGACAAATATCTTTAAAATAGTCTTTTTATTTGACCCTTTACGACTTAAACATTGTTTCAGATTGAAACCTCAGTAGTTCAACAATGATGCATCTATAAGCCTGTAGTCTATTTTTCTTTATTTACTCTGGGTTGGAGGTTCCCGCGCTCTTCCTGCATCCAGCTCAACTCAGACACCAACAGCAACTCCAGCTAAGGTGAAAAAAATGTTAAAAAAAAAAATGCTAAGTATGAGAGTGAGCTATGAGAACCAGCAGTTCTGTGTTTTGGCCACAGGTGGCAGTATCACTAAAAAAACTCTGCAATCCCTCTAACGATAAACAGTAAAAGGGGCAAAGCACAAGCTTCATGTGATCTCACGACATAGCTGTTGAATCTGGGAACACATGCATGCAATATCCGTCTACCTCTAATACAGAGTCCTCAAAATTGGCCAATTCCAGTCATAAACTTCTTCATCTTTGCTTCATCCACAACAGTTCAATTCTTTTGGTCAAAGCTAATAGAGATATAACACGTTATTAGCATGAACCACTGATAATTCAGTATGCTGGGTTGGATAAAAGCCTATTTTTCTACATTTCTCATTTTAGAAATAAAATTACTACCTAATCTCAAACCTGTTGGTAACTGTGTAATAAGTGCTTATTTTTCTTCGTTTTCCATTGTTTCCTAGTTCAGGCTTTTAGCTCAAAGCTAACAATGTTAAACTTCCTCCAATTTATGCATTTGGGATATTTCTATAAAACCACTTCTTCGCATTATAACCTGATAACCTCATTTTTAGTTTGTCTATCTTATAATGAATGAATGCTAAATGCAACAGAAACCTTTTTTTCCTATTACCAGCGTGCCCTGTACTGTACTCACATGTGTTTCTGATTAGGTAGATGGTTCCAGATGCAGGAGACGTGGAAACCCACACAGAAACACACAGTAGGGACAATAGCATCTCTATCTGAAGACGTCCTCATCTACCCCCCTCCCACTATGGCAGATTGCTACTGGAGGCTACCTTTCCAGGAATGCAAAGGGAAAGAAATACTCACACACACCCACAATCACAGTTGTTTACAACGTCAGACCAGAAAAGTTGGAGGCATACCCACAACCTCATGTTAATCTGGACATTAGGAAAGAAACCGTTTCAAGCAGAGGAGGAAACTAAGGGCCGGGTCTATTTAAGGTTTGCGGCGTTTACTTGCAAATGCAATAGCACACACAAAACTGATCTACTAACTACTAACTGTGAATCATTTATATAATGAACTGCAGCCCTGATGAAATGAAGGTGGGTTTTTTTTTCCCACGGGAGTGAAAAATATATCTCCATGTTAATTGGTGGAAAATGTTATATTTTGAAATAAACAGCTCGTCCCTGTATGTCGCTATGTGGTTGCTGTTCATACAGGTTTGATGCTGTAAAAGGATATTTAGAAGCGGCTACTTTCACCTCTTTAAAATAAAGACAAGTTCTTTTCTTATGGAGGTGTTAGGACAGTCGTATTTAAGTCACATTGCAAATGTAAACAGTTTACCAATCACAGATATGGCAATCAAAATAATCTTATAGGTGATTGGTCTTTAACTGAATCAAAGCAGGTCTCCTCTCCTTCTCTTCTGCCTTGTCCACATCAGTCATACCTTCCATCTGTGTGCTGAGCTGTTGCAAATTGCAGCTGCAAAACATAAATGAACTCTGCCCTCCTGAGCTCTGGTGACAGCAGCACCAAATCTTTATTCGAATAGAGAGATCTACGACATTTCTGCACCCATGACATCAAGACGTGTAATTTTATAAGACAAACCAGGAACACAGCCACTAGCTGCATGTGCAATTACTTGTGTTCACAATCAGCTCATTACTCCTCATTTAAGAGCTCGGTAGATCAGAGCCTAAATGTAACATTGTGTCACAAACAGCCAAAACCCCCTTTTCAACTTTCTTTTTTTTTTTTAAACCAGCATCAACACTTTGATCTTAATCACCAAGGATGCGTCTTAATCCTGCAGCCGCTGTGTTTCAACAGTATATTCAGACAGAGGCTAGATCGTTTAAGCCTTTTATCCTGCCCTAAACCCCGGGATTCCTGCTGGCTTGATGATAATTTAAGGATTTCAACACTTCAAAGGAAATCCTCTGTCAGAACGATCAGAATAAGTGTCAGCTAAACAACTCGGGTAGTAACTTCAGCATGACGCATCTACTGCCGAAGAGCAGCCCATATCCAAGGATCAACCACGCAACATACCGCTGGAACGCTTCGCCAACATTTCAGGACACTCTTTTCTTTCTGGCATCATCAGATCCGGGACAAATGTAACCTCTTAGAGGGTTTTCTAAGAAACTACTAATTAACAGTCAGTCAGCAGGTGAAGGCAGACTGATGAGAGCAACTATGAGGCAATCAAATGATGCAAGTTGTTAATTAAGAGCATCAATTAGCCTGGATGTATTAGTACTTGCGTGTTGATCTTCACTCAATTCTGATAAAAGCACACAAAAACATCTTAAAGTGTTCAAAGTATTTGCCAAATGTAAAGCATCTAAGTTAAAAAAAAAGTGCAATGAAATCAAAATATGCAAACAAGACTCTCCAATCAAGGAGTGACGGCTCCTCATATTCCCCGATGTCCCGCCGTCTCATGGCGGGCCACAGAAATATGTCTCGCCGTCTTGAATCAGGCGGTAGATCATAAAACCAGATATGCTGACAGCTTTACGGGGGTTAAACATGACAACCAAAGGAGCTCATCAAGATCACTTTCTGTCTGCAAACACAAATCCACACAAAAAAAAAAAAGCGTCCTGGACAAACATGCGACACGTCGCTGGATGAAGGTAAACGCCTACAAAAACACTCCCACTCGGGTATTTCCACAGATCCACATACTTTCACGCGTGTATTTATGCGGCGCTAAACAGCGAGACCTCCTCACATATGGGTTCATTTTTCATTGTTTGCTGCAGTTTCAGGAAAGACGGGGTTCAAAGTGAATCTGTTTCCAGACTGTAACTAGAGTCCTGACATGGAGATAAAGCCTCAAAATGCACCGATTCACCAGAAGGTTAACTGATGAACAACTCAAAAGAAAATAAACCCATCCTAATCTGAAGGACATTTTTCTACATTTTATCATTTGCTATAAATAGGTTGAAGTTGAAGGAAGACTTTTGATCTAAAGTAAATCCAAACTGGTTTTAACTGTAAGTTATGGAGCCACCATGCTTATTAGGAGAGTTACGCCCCCTGGAAACAGCGCAGGTAGAGGAAGACAAAAGGACAAGAAAACTATCAGTCTCCCCCACCGTGTCCATGAAGCTGCTACAGAGCTGGAAAACATGATAAACTAGGTGCACAAAGAGGCGCTTCCTCAGATCCTTCCTTTCAGCTGCTGTTAGACTCTATAATCTTTGCTGCTCCCAGCAGGCCTAATAAATGTTTACAAACAGGCTACTTGTAGCGCTGGTTCTTCATCCAATCAATCTGTTCTGATCCAGCAAACACGTGTCTTCCAGATGTGAAACATCTGTTCTGACTGTTCCTGCTGTTTGGTTGGCTTTGTTTTTACCTGCTGTGAATGTTTTTTACATCATTCTGTTAACTAGCTGCTGTTTTCCACTTTTCTTGCCATAAACAAATAAGTTTTTCTTAATAGCTGAAGAATATTCTTTGCTTTGTTTTGTTTCCCCTTTATACCTAACTTTATATTTCCATTCCCATCATTTTATGCTGTTATTTGTAAGATTCGATGTCTTTTGTCTACTCGTTTTGGCCACTATCACACCCAAATTTCCCCACTGTGGGGCAATAAAAGCATTTCTTATCATTCGTTTAAAAGCCACAGTGTTTCATCTTCAGCGACTTCCCCCTCCTCCAACAACACAGAGGCCATATTGGTACGAAACAGCTTCCAAAACATCCACATCACTTGTCTTGTGAAGTGATTACGAGGTTTGTTTACATGGATCATCATGGTATCTTATTAGCCTGTGTAGGATATAGATTTTATATAGGCCTAACTCTCTATCTTCACTAGTTTTTCAGCTCTAAACCTAAAGATTGAGACTTTCAGTTTGTAGACGATAATAAATTACATGACATTTGTGTGAGTAAATCCCTGTAATTATTACACTGTAGCTTTAACAGCACAGGCTCAACTAACACTTCCTCTGCATGTTCTAATTAAGATGCTTGATTTTATGTGTAAATGTTGTCTTTGTGTTTATCTGTTTTTTGACCCGTGCCTATCACCGGTAGTCTAAGGGGGGGGAGGCGGGTACAGGGTACCCGTCTATCATAGGGCAACACAAAGACGCACAACCATGCACACACAGGCACCTAAGGACAATTTAGAGGCAACAGAGCTACAAACGTACCGATTGTGTAGCACAGTCTTGACACAATCAGATGCTAATGAGTAGAAAGAAAAGCATTTTTTTAATGAAAAATGCTCTTTTAGGGGCGTCCAGTTCTTTTTTTTTTTTTGTTCATACCAAACCCCGGATGTATCAGAGGTGATATAAAGACACAGCAATGGAGACAACCCTAAACATAAACCCAGAGGTTAGACACAATCATTTAGACTGAACCACATTCAGTGTTTTAAAATGGCCCAGTCAAAGTCCAGGTCTGAATCCACACAACCTGAGCAAAGATGTCACTGAAGTTTCCTATAAAAAAATAAATAAAAACAAGGTCAGTCTGCAGATAAGACATCTTTCCATGAGATGCTGTGATTAATATTAATGTCAGACATTTATATCCTCTTATATCCACCGCTGCCTATCGGTGGCAGAGACTCAGCCAATTTCCTATGGAATATCGCTGCAGCTGTTCTGCTGCTGCTGAATGTTGCAGCAAATCCAAACAAACAATGACAGAGAAACAACCCGATGGCAAATCAGAAATGCTGTTTTTTTTTTTCTCCTACAGTCACTTAATATCAGACAAAGATACTATTCCTGTAGTGAAAAATATCCTTTCTCCACGTCCCCGTGATCTTCACTTTCCATCTAAATGGCTGAGTGAGCAGCATATCTAATGACTAACTGGGTGACTTATTAAGCAGACAAAACTCCAAACGCTCCCTGACATCATACCTCAAATCGACCGACGTACGGAGTCACATGTATGCAAATATACTTACACACACACACACACAATCCACTGGCTGCAGTAATTAGTTATGCTCCCAGAGGAATGTTGACCAAATGGCTCATATCCCTCTGCTGCCCTTCCCCCGTCTGCAGGGCCTTGCACGCCCGCGCAGAGGCTTCAAAACATCCTGAGAGGGCAACTGGCACTCTCACACATGTGCCTCCCCCCGCCAAAAAATAAAGAGCAAGCAAAGACCCACTCTTTGAACACGCTGAAACCACACATTTTTCATCTTTATAGGATGCAAATCTGTAAGTTTAAAATTGTAGCTGGCAAAAATAAAGGGGTTCTGGCGTGCTGCGCTGTGGAAAGACTGGGAATGTTTCAGGATGGATCAGGAAGAGCTAAAGCGTTCAAAACATCTCACGGGAACAGGGAAGGGAAAAGAACATGTTTATGTTTTATAAAGTGCTGCTGTCAAAATGAAAAAAAAAAAAAAGAGAAATCTTTGATGATTTCTCTCCATGCAGCCGAGGCAAATCCTAGCCTGAAGCGGCTGCTGTCGTTTGGTTTGTCTTCTCTTGTTTTAATAACTGATGCAGATCAGAAATCTCCATATTTGCTTGCCTTGTTTGCTTGACGACAGTGTTGGGAAAAATTACCCAGAAACGCCCCGGAGATGCTTTGAGGAGGGAAACGCCCAGAACCTTTAGGATTCACTGCTGGTCGCCTTCATTTTATTTGACTTCTTTCTGTTTGTTTTTGGGGTAATTTAGCAACAACAAAAAAAAAAACATATTTTCTACATCTCCGGAAGAGATTCTTTACATCCCACAAAAACATAAGTTACATTAAAAAAGGCAGCAGCTAAACACAGACGTGTTGGTGGTGGCAGCATCATGCTGTGGGGAAAGCATCAGTTGATGTGAAGAAAAGAAGAAAAGAAAACCCGACAGAAGCTGCAGCAGACTTAAGACTAAGGTGGAGGACGTTCTCACTTACAGCATATCCATGATTCAGAACGGCCTAGTCAAAGTTCAGACCCAAATCTGATTGAGAATCAGATTACTGTGTGTAATGACACTGATTTCAAGTACAATTAGCAGGATATCCTGGTTCAACTCTCAGATTTTGAACATTTGATTAATATTTGTAGTCATATTTTTTAAGCTAAAAAAAAAAACTGTAAGGACACAGATGAGGGGTCGATGCCATCATTGTTATAATAAGCAGCACTCTTACAGTTCGATAAGCCATAATTCACTTTGACTGAAGCTGTTTTATGGAAATAATTTCAGATTGCTGACCTGCACCTCAAAATGCAGCAAACATTTCCACAGGCGTAAACTAAGGGTGGATGAACACGTACCTTACAGGTATAAACACCTTTGCAAAACACTGTTGAGAGTGAAAACATTGAACTCATTTTAATCTCTTTCTGGTATTCTGCAAACAATCCCTCGCAGCACTTTGGCCAATCTGCATTAAAAACAATAACATTAAGCGGCAGATCTCCTGACAAGGGGCCGTCTCCGTGTCTCTGTTGATTCACCAATATGCCCTCCAGCGTTCTGGCATTGTGTCTCCTGCTGCCTGTCTGTTGTCTGCCAATCAAATAAACAAACACCCGTTGATCTGAGCGAACTCCAGGCCTGGGAGCGGCCAATCATACCGAGGCATCTGGCAACACAAGACGATGTACGTCAAGCACGTCAAGGCAGATGTTATCTAATTAGATAAATCTGCACTTATGAAGATTGAATGGATTTAAAGTGCAATTTTATTGAAGCTTTCTGGGTTCTTTTTTAGTCAGAAAGCAGAAGAATATACAAACTGTAAGATGAAAGAGAAAACTGAGGACCTAGAAACTCCATAATGGAGGATTATCTAGAAATCTTCTAGTTAAAGGGTGTAAAGGTGAGCCTAAGTGGTTGACCATTAACCATCCTGGTGGGGCTCTTAGAAATGTCCGGATGCTACTTGTGCATTAATAACATGGTCCATTTCAAGTCGGAATCATCCATATCTGCATCTCAACCGTACTTCATCCTCATCCTTAGCTACATGGCAAACTGTGAGAGCGACGATCTTCTAATAATCTGCGTCGTGTCCGGCGATCCATTGCCTCCTGAGTGGAACAGCCGGCACTGACTGTGACACAAAGTCGGATTTTTATCTCCTTCAGCGCTCACATTTTCCCACCGGCGGCATGTTTCTGTGTGTGACAACCGGTGCGTGTGAGCGGGTGTTTCCACATGACTGAGCCAGGCCTTTCCATTCCCTGCTGCGGTGAGTTCTAGACGTGCACCGGCCAACATTTACACCACCAGCACCACCACAGCTGCCGGTGCAAGACCTCTAGAAAAAGTGTGCAGGAAGCAGCGGAGGTAAGACACCTCAGGCTAACTAATTAATACCAGCAATAATTAAAAAAAACGCTCCTTGTATTTATCTGAAGCACGGAGAAAGCTTCCCCTAACCGCTTCTGCTTTCAAATCCATGTCAGAAAGTAAGAACTGAGCTATTTTACGAACGCACCCGTCAGATAATTTACTTTTTTTTCCCCCATCTTCAGGATTCCCACATCCACCCCCACTCACATTATCCCTGCCTTCTGTGAAGTGGTTTGAGCCGTCTGTCAACACTCAGGGCAGTTTTGCTTTGAACTAATGAAGCATCATTGACAGGAACGACAGGAACTCTCTGGAAGAGGGAGCCCTTTTATTAGAGGCCCCAAAGGGCCACAACTCAGGAAAAAAAAAATGTACTGGCATTTAGAGAATGAAATGTTACGCTTGCAGAGGAATTATTTAGCAATATGTAAATAAATGTGTAATTTATGGAAATATTGTAATATCATAAGAAATGATCCAGCTATCTATGACAGCCAGTGGGCGGGGCCTACACTGTCCTGGCCTGTGATAACTAAAAAAGCTAGCCAATCAAATATTAGCATCTGTTTGACCAATCGTAGGGACCTTTTCATTTTTTTTTCCAGGTAGCACCTGAGCACATTACCAAAATAACATAATTTAAATTCCAATTAAAGGATTTTTATATCTGATTTAAAAACTATGTAAACGTAAAACATTTGCTTTGTTACAGTCTAATTTCTAATGTAATTATCATTTTGCGACACCGTTGGCACTCCTTAAGGAGATAGAAGAATAGTGGCCCTTTAGTTAAACTTTTACACAAGCTAAAGAAGAGCAGTTATCCATTTTCAACCATCCTGTTTAGTTAAGAGCAAAAGTACTAATAGTGGAAAAGTTATAACAATGACCTGCATCTACAACATGAAACATGCAACGTCCCTGTTCAAGATATATTGTATAGGAATGAGACAAAAAACATTTTGGTTTGTTGTTAGCTTACTTTGGTGATGATGAGCGGCTCTCCGTGCTCCAGTCCTCCTTTGAGTGTGAAGCCCCAAGGCGCCCCTCCGTTCAGCTGGACCTGGATGTGGTGGAAGGACACGAGCTGCTCTACGGTCTCCATCACGCTCCTCTTCCAACACTTCTCTTTCTCTGGTTAGCAGCCTGCCGGCGCCGGTAGCGGTCCCTCTTGCCTCTCCATCACCGCTCTGGCATCAACAACGAATGGATAGTGAGAAGAAGGGGTGAGGGAGCCCAAAGAGGGGGAGGGAAAAACTTTTTTTTTTTTGTTTTGTTTTGTATCATCAAGCTAGTAAAGGTTACGACTGCTACGTGACCATATATCCGGTCAGTCTGTTAGCAAAAATGACATGCTAGCAAATATAGTCACTGCAGCTCGAGTCGTAAACATAAAAATGTATTTTAAATCTACTTCACTTCATATATGTGGATTAAGTGATTTATTTTTCTTCTCTATTAAATCAAAGTAGTTGCTTTATTATTGTTACTAGGGGAAGTATTTCCGTTCTTATTTCTATTTCCTCGACGAAGCGGCGAACTTTGGGAAACTTTAACCGCAGCTGTCTAAACTTGTTTAATGGCTCCTCCCACAACTGGAAACAAAATGTCTCATTGGAGGATTAAACGACCAATGGAAGAGCTGGACCTGAGAAGATTGGCCAATAGAATAACTAACAGGAAGTTCTTCGAAATCAGGCGGTAGTTTGACAGAAGCTCCCAGAATAACGAGGAACTTTGTTATATTTTTTGTATTTAGTTTTATGTAAATAAATGCATTTTTATAAATAAATTCATATTTTATGATTTTTACGTTTATATTCTATGTAAATATTACACCAACTCGCACTTGCATCGGGTTTTTGCAATATTTTTGTCATTTCTTTTTTTCCTTTCCTCTTACAAATCAAACTGTGTAAAAGTAGTTTAAAAGACTGTACTTTCCTATAGGTATTTTGATGCCTTATAAAAAGTTTTATTCAGTGGTGTAATATGTTTTTAAGGAGAAAAAAACTAGCTTACAAAATACATTCACATAAATTTTAAATTTAAGTGTATGCATTTAATTCAAATCAATAAGAAAAACATAGAGAGCTGCATACGTAGAGCCATCCAATGTCTTTACAGTAACACAACTGCATTTGCAGAACATGGCTACAACACTATGATCAAGAAGTAAATATGCAAAACATTGTGAACCATTGATAACACATTTTAGAAGCTTCAAATCGCAATAGCTGAAAGCATTAACATGAAGCAGTTGTAAAACAGCAACTTTAAAGAGAAGCTTTACACTTAACACAACACTTGATCGTCTCCTTGTGTTTTATCAGTGACTGCATTTCCCGTCAGGCTCCCCCAGACTGAAGCTCTGCAGACCTACAAAAGCTCTTTAAGTTAAAGGCCAACATCAACATTAGTAATCATGTCCTACTATTTATAAAACTCTCAGGAGTCTGTGAGTGAAACCCACCATATTAACACTAAAACACTCTTTACACCAAAAAGCAAGATGATTTTATTAACATTAGATTAACATGAAGAATTCATAAGAAAACTATATATTTTACACAATTACATTTTGTATAAGCAGCTCGATTAAAAAACATGTTTACAAAAAAAAACATGTTTCATTTATTAAATGGAAACATGTTTTATTTTCTTATCAAAACACATTCTGAAATTTGAACATGTAAACTTTCCAATTTAAACCTTTTTTCTTTTTAAGTGTAGCCACATATTCTCAATAGGATTTAGGTCAGGGCTTTGACTGGGCCGTTCTAACACATCTACATGCTTGGTTCTAAATCATGTTGTTGTGTGGGTGTACTGTAAGGGTTGTAGTCCTCATGGAAGGCGAATCCTTCCCCAAAAAGTTTCTTGAAGCATCAAACAGACTTTCTACAAGAATAGCTTGCTCTCTCCCCACAGCACTAAGGTGCCACCACCATGTTCCACCACTAGTAACGCGTATTCAACATGAGAAGTGGTTTATTTTTAATTGGTTTCACCTAATGATCTAATGTTTCATGCTTTTGCATCTAACCTAAAGCAAAAGCTTTAGCTGGAAAATTCCTGTCTTTTTCTGTCCAGACTGAGTCAAGTTTCCCTCCTCAATCATTGTAAATCTCTCGCTCCATTAGTATATCTGTCTTTACCACTAGCTGCCTGAAGTTTTCTCACAGTCGCTCTGCAGACTGGGGTTGGAGATAATCACTGTTGTGGAATGTCACCACATTATAGTGGCATTTGACTGAGTGTGTGTGGGGGCTTTGTAAAGGGGTTACTATCTATGTGTATTTCAAGACAAAACGAGAAGTAAAGATGAGATCAAATCAAACAACAAAGGAGGGTATGTTAGAACAAGTCCAGCGTCTCACTTTCGATATCCAGAAAGCAGAGACTTTGTTTTGGTTACATTATTCTATTTTCTTTCCTGTCTTTACTATTTTAGTTATTAGAAACTGAACTGTAATATTACTCGTATTGAAAGAAAAAAAGGTTATTTTCCTTTCCTATATAAGGAAAAAAGAATGTCTTTTCTACTGCAGAAGTTCTCAATCACAAAATGCTGAGACTTCTAATCACACAAACAACACAACTTGCAATAAATGCTGCATTTAAAAGTCTATTTGCATAGTTCTTCATTCAAGAATGACATAAATATAAGCTGTAAAAGAAACTAATGAGCAGAGGGATCCGATCAAAAAAAAAAGGTGTTGCAGAGGTTTACTGTCGTCCTCTTTATGTCAACAAAACATAGTTTTCATCTCCAGATGTAATCCACTTCGATCACAATAAAATCTCTGAAAGGACTTAATGTCTTGTGTAATTGATTTGGACCCTTTGGATAATAAAGAAACATATCTGCCCTCGTTCCTCTAATTAAAAGTAGTTAAGAGAATTAAAATAGCTTATAATTATAAATAAATATCTGTACATGAAATCTGTGTTTAAAGATTATATTTTATTTTTACTTTGATCTTTTGAAATGACAGAAAAACCTCAATTATTCATAAACAGTAATGGTTAAGAGTGGCTTGGATTAACCTGAGCTATTTCTGTTGTTATGCTGCTAAACACTTAGGCTGCTGGAAGACACAGGGATCACTTTTCATCACTTTTCTTCACTCTACTTTTATTCTCAAATTCTACAAACTTCCTTTTAAATTGTAACTTTATGTTTTCTCTGTTTTTTTCTCGTAATAGTAGCTAGATTTGGCCCAGAGCTTTGTTTAGCAATGACACCATCCTGAAGGAAGCCATTAGCTAGACTGCTGCTGTCCAAGCTTCTATTATAGATGATAGAGTTGGGCCTGTTTCTTTTTGTGTTAAGTCCAGTTTCTCTGTTAGTCATAGTAATGGGCTCCGCTTTTACTATGACTAACTGCATGTGCTCTCTTTCATCATTTTTGTTTAAAAAAAAAAAACTGGCTCAGAGCTGCTCTGTTTAACTGTTTCTTTCCTATACAGGAAGTTTACTTTTATCTTTTCTAACATGGACAGCATTTATGGATCAGTGCTTCTGTGTTCCTCTTGTATGCCTGCTTCTGTTTTCCCGAGCCTCCGGTCAACTTCAGTAGACTGAATCTGACTCTGCTAGAGGTTTTTCTCTCTACTGTCACTATATGCATGCTCTATGAAGGACTGAATGTCACAACAAGTCAGTGTCTTGATGCAGTCAGCTGGGTTTCCTTCGGTAGAAAACATTTCATTTGATTGAAATGTCTGTGTAAAAGGAATTGTCTGAGTAAATGCACATGTTTTAAATTGACGCTAAATAAATAAAATTAAATTTAATTGAGTTTCATGTATTTAAAGGGATGTTTCTATTTCGGTCAAAAATTACACAAGAAATTGAAATGTATCCAAAATAATTATCAGAAAAGTTGATTGAGAACTACATTTCAGGTAGTCTTATAAAGTTGTGGAAAATTAATGATTAAATGTGAAAATAAAAAATAAATCACTAAAACCTGCATTTGTTACTTCTTTATTTGAAAGTATTAGTTGGTGTTTAATCTTTTTCAGTCTGTTTTATTAAGAGCGATTGTGGAAGGTCCAAACTGAAGGGCTGAAAGTTTCAGGAGCCTACGCTGCATTAATGATGAGGTTAATTAGATTAGTCTGCCCCCTAGTGGTCATAGAGTGATACAAGTAAAGACGATGCTAAGTTTATCTTCTTTTAAAGGAAATTGATGCATTGTGTATCTTTACTTAAACAGATCCTTAAATCTTGGAAGCCTTCCTCAGAAACATCTCGATTCTCATATCCATGTCAAATTATTTCCAAGTTATAACAACATCCAGGGGATAAAGGACATTTGTCTTGTAGATACAATCAAACAAGCATTTTTTTGGTCGTACACAGAGGAAGGTTTCATTAAAAACTTCGACACATGATCCTCCTGTTAAAACCAGACAAAGATTTAAGTGTTTTAATAGCAAAAGGGGCAGATCCCGTTTCAGTCTGAGCTTGAAGCTATCTGATAAAACTGATGATTGTATTTGGAAAAGAATCCAAAGCATAAACCACAACTGAAGCCTCAAAATGCAGAACTAAACCAGAGTAAAACGTTACCATGGAAACAACCTGTTTAGAAACAAATATTGTCTAAACATGAGCAACTGTGTTTGGGGAAGACTAGTCCTACTTTGTTTTGAAGGGCTAATAAAATTATACAGGAAGGAATTACTTCATTTCTGTCAAATGTAATTACTTTAGATTAATGTGTGATTTTTTTTTCCACACTAAGCTTTAGCTTAATGTTAAGAGTAAATGTGAGATGAGTGATATTTTGTTCATATTAGTTTCTTAGGTATAGGCAGGACCTGTCTTTGTGACTAAATACAGAAAACCAAGCACGATGACAGGTGTTAAAATCAAAGTATGGTCTCATATTGAGGTAAAATAAACCTTTAGAAACTCTATTTGCAAAACAGTAAAATGCATTAATAATATCAGGAGTTTAAGTTTAGTTTAAATGCATCATTTCTCTGTTTGACAGGTGCTCATAAATCAAATTTTGCCAATGGAAGAACTCAGGTTGGATATTAATTTAAGATATCCACCTTTTAACTGACCAACAATTATCAGTTACATTTTCAGCAAAATTATACCCGAGTTAAACCGTTTTAAAGCTTGTTTCTGTACAGATACAGTAAAATAAATGGGAACAAATTGTGTCTTTATGGGTAACCAGAGAGCAAAGTATCCAATAAGATGCAGTTTCTGACTGTTTGTTGCTATTTGTTAAAAGTTTCGTCCATTTATTTTAGGGGAAACTATATACGAGTTAATGATTTGTTTTAAAAAAGAAATTTTTTAGAAATAAAGAGCCAAAGTAAAGAGGAAACAATTCAGAACTTAGTTTTAGATTGGTTTTAAAGCCCTTTCTATAAAGGAACAAAAATGGTACTGTAGTATAGATAGAAAACCACCAGAAGATCTGGAGAACTATCTCGACAACTTCAGAAATGATTGAAGATCCTGCGAATCTGGGTAGAAACCATTAAGAATTTCAGGTAAAACTCCAGACTTTTGCATACATGCACTTTCTATAGTTTTTGGTGCTTTAATTTTGAAAATTTAAAGTGACTTTAATAGACTTCTGTAATAAACTTAAACTGAATTCTACTTAATTCTTTATTATGAAAATATATTTTTTTAAAACAAGCTCAGGAAAAGGTGCTAGGTATTAAATATCTTGTTCTGTTTGTTTGTCTTTTAAAACTATATATTCGACTAAAATATGATTTATTTATTTTATATTAAAAGAAAAATAAACAACGCGTGCTGGGATGAAGACAAGAATCCAAACATATCCAAAATCAAACATGATTGATAAAAGTGCTTTAAAATAGGATAGCGTTGGGATTTTAACGCACCTTCACGCAGCGCTCACATGGTTTCCCTGCCTTCCAGTTGGTTGATCTCCCCACCCCCCACGAGTGGTTAATTGGACCCACCGTCAATTGGAGCAGAACGTGAAGTGGAAACGTCCAAAATGGCGAGCCGTCAGGTGCGCCTGTAAGTCACGCCCTCAGCCGTGCGAATGATGGTTACCGACTATAGCCTCGTTGGTGGAGCTCGCTAGCACCGCAGGTTGTATTAACGAACAATGAGGGTGACCCACGCTAAGCACGGCTTCCTGCGTGTCTGCGTCCTGACCTGCTTCATCCACCTGCTGTGCTCCACCTACGCCGCGGGGCTCCCCGGGCCCACGGCGGCCTCCCGCCGCGCGCCGAGGCGCAGCCGGCGGAGTCACAGAGGCGCTCACCACCGGCCGCTGACGGACGAGCAGAAGGCCGACCAGAACCTGCAGTTCATGCTCAGTTTGTACCGAAGCGCAGCCGAACCCGACGGCAGACCCAAACAGCACCGAAAGTTCGGCTCCAACACAGTCCGCCTGCTGAGACCCGCGGCGTCCTCCGTGCACTACCTGCCCGCTTCAAGAGGTGAAGGGAAAAAACAAAACAAAACATTTTATTCATTTTTAAAAAGCGTTTTCTGAGAACATCATAACTGGAGCGGTTCGGTTGGTGTCAAACAAACGTATCGAGATATTCATCGGTATTTTATCTCTGGTAGTTTTCCGTTTAATTCAGAGGCTTAAAAACCCTGAAACAATTGAATTGTGATCTTTTTTTTTTGTTTGTTTGTTTGAATATTTGAGACGAAAATATTTTCTCACCGTTGAAATGTCTAAACGGGTCAAAATATGTCTAAACCAATTAAGGCATCAAGAGAGGCCAAGTTTAATGCTTAAAAGTTTAATGCTTAAAAGAAAGAACTCCCATCAATGAGGAACTAAAGATGTAGGAGTGTATTGAGTTTAATTCCTCTAAGGTTAAATGGTTAAGGTTTTTAAAGCTGGACATTTCAATGGGGATTTTACCTCCATCTGGTGTGTCTGCATTGGAGCTCAAGTAAAGTAACTCTGAAATTCTCATTAAAAGCAGCCCTAATGTCACTACTGGGTTTAAAGGTACCACAAATAGAGAAACATTTCATTAGTAGCTGGCATTTAAAGTCATCCACTTTTTTTTAATTTGGCAAATGTTGGTTTTAATGTCATTTCTACCTTAACTGTCTAATCATTTTAAACAACTGACCAACTTTGATGTAGGCTTTTTTTGTTTTGGGTATTTACATGAAAATAAAAACAAAAAAAAAAGAAAAGAGGCATTTCTCAATAAATTGCCATTGCAGTCATTCACTGCACTAAGACTGCTGAAAAGCTGACCTAAAACGACCACCTCTTAAATATCTATTGAAAAGCTCTTTTATAAATTTTAAATCCAAAAAGCTAGAACAGTTTGATTCTTAAATTAAAAAAACTAATGAAGCCATATTTAATGTCTCATCTAGCTACCTTTCTCCCACTTATCCAGTACCTTGATTAACTTGACTTTTTAAATCATCGAGGTTGGTTCCCATCAAGAATGAGGTTGGAACAAACGTTAAAGCATAACTTGGCAAAATATATTTTTTCTGTTAAAAAACAAAACACAAACGAAGCCATTTTATTTAGCCTCTGGCATAAAGGCCACCTTAGAAATAATCAACCTTAAAGGGTAGCTAGCTAAGCTAGGTGGGAAATATTCTAAAATGACTTGACTCCTTGAAAACATTTCTGTTGACACTGAGGCCCGCCTTTGAAGTCGGCTCCACCCGCTCCTTTCCAGACTGATATGCTGTGAATACGGCATAGGTCAGTCTGGCTGGCTAGCTTCCCTTTTATTTTGTTTTTCTTGCAAGGGCACCCACAGGAATTTGATTTGTCTTTATTCATGTGGATGTAGCGTTAGCAACATTAGCAGTTTGCCGTGGTTTGTTTGCCAGTTTCCTACGCAGCAAGCTGAAGTTAACACAAGCGGCAACAGTTACCAACTGTATGCAGACAAGTCCCTGATTGGTGGAATAGAGACGGGATAGATGTTGGCAAGATGGGCTAATGTTAGCACTCCTGTGGGCTTTTCTGGTTTGATTAAAGACCTACTACTCTCTAGCTTGTGTTTCCTATCTCTCAAATTTAATAGCTTGGACTGATTAAAGGAAAAACAAAAATGGCCTAAGTCAATGGAACATGATTTGGTAATTTTATACTAGAACAATATGATGGTTATATCATTTTTTTTTTGTTTCTTTTCTCACAGATCTCACCTACACCTTCACTGTACAATACAAACTGGACACTCTTCCCTCAGAGCAGCTTATCAGAGCTTCTTTTATCCACCTGCGCTCCTCTTCCACACCTTCAGGCACCACCCAGGCAATAGAGCCGCCCCGCTGTCGTGCTCAGATCACCTCACTGGGCGCCAGCAGCCTGGTGACCCTGGAACCCCACCAGCGCTGGACAGAGACTGACATAACGGCACACGTTAGCGCTCACATCCTGCAGGAAAAGGATCAGGGGGAGCAGGGACACCTCACCCTCACCGCCCAGTATTGGTGTGCAGATCCTGCCGGCAAGGATGCAGCCCCTTCATGGTGGTGGACCCCAATTTGGGGTAGAAGGCGTTGGAGCGGCGAGCCTCAACTGGAAGTACCCTCTCTTCTACTGTATTTGGAGGAGGAGAGGGAGGTGAAGGAGTGGATGGGGGACTTGATGGGTGCTGAGGGGGAAAACCTTATGAGGCGAATCGGGTGGTGGGGGCAGCCTTCCATTCGCCACCGGCGTAGCTCCAAAGAGGTATCCCCTCCAGATGCCAAAAATTCTTCGCTGGACGAGCTGAAAAACGAGCTCGCCTCCTCTTTGTCCTCCTCCCCTCCCTCCATCTTCGACAGCACCAGCTACAAACGCAAAACCGACGTCCCAAAGAACCGCTGCAAGCTGCACTCCTTCAACCTGGCATTCAATGAGCTCGGCTTGGGTCATTACTTCATTGCTCCACGGGTCTACAACCCGCGATTCTGTCAGGGCGACTGCCCAAGGGTGCTGCACTATGGCTACCACTCTCCCAACCACGCCATCATCCAGACCCTCATCAAAGAACTGGGCGTGGGCGACGTTCCTGCCCCATCCTGCGTTCCCTACAAGTACCTGCCCATGAGTGTGTTGGTGGTGTACAAGAAGAAGGTGGACTACAGGGAGCTGGAGGACATGGTGGCAGAGTCCTGCACGTGTCGCTAAGGCTAATGACTCAACTGCTGAGCACTTGAGACCCAGGAAGAGCCTAAAGGGGCCGAGTGATGAGATCAAGATGGAAAGAAGTTTCCAATCACTGTTAAAGCACTTTAAAGGTAGTTTATCTACGGCATGTGTGTTTACCTCCTTATTGTCCGGTGTCATTTTAAACCAGTTTCCCATCAGGGCTGAAGCAGACCAGAAAGATATTGTATTAAAAAAAAAAAGTTCTGGATGACGTGGTGGCAGACATGAAGGCCATTTTCCTCTGTAGCAAAGAAGAATGCCATTTGTACAAATAAGAGGGGAAATATTTTAATGGACAAGGCATCAGCCATGTTGGATGTACCCACTGAGGTGTTGCAGTGTCACATGGTTGCTTTCTGCTAAAAGAACATTTGCTGTTTGGATGTATGTAGGAAAAGAGTCTCTTCATGGAGAAAACTGCTGCTGGGATTTCCCCAGTGGACAACTGAATATATGATGAAGAGGTATGATGATGATGATGTGGAATGCTAAAAGGGAAAATGGGTGCAGTGGAAAAAGAATGCAGTTTTTTTATAATAAGTAAAAATGATTAATAAAATAAAAAGCATATTTTCTAAAGCGTTTGCTGTGCATTTTGTTTAAAACCTGAAATCGTATCTAAGGTTGGGGAAAATTTTTGTAAGAAGTGTGCTTTATGCCATAAAGGTATCTGTTCAGGCTGTCAACTTTGGAACGAAACATTTAATGCCAAAAGTATGACCAGCCATGACAAATTTGCCTTTTTTTATGTTTTATATAAAAGTAGTTAAGGAAATAGTGATGCAAGTCAAAACAATATACTCTCAAATTTACTAAGACACAAACTGATCCAAAAAAAAAGGGTCTTAACATCACTTTTAATATACCAGAAGTTAGTACTTTTCCAGAAGTCATTGTTACTTTGCTAGTTTCCTGTAGGGCTTATCTGTGCAGCAGTACTTGTTTTTTTGTTTTTTTTTTAAAGAAAAATTGCAAACTTGACTTGTTGGGTGAATAGGTTGCATGATGATGGTGATGTTAAACTCTAGCCAAAATGATTTGTGGGCTACAACTTTATTTTATCTCGCCTTCCTGGCACCTAGCCTCTTCACATCACGTGCTCTATGGGATTGAGTTTGAGATCCAAAGTTTGACCAAACATTTGCTGGTTCCTTGAATCACCATATTTTAACTTAAAATGGAATATAGAGAAAATTATGTTAAAGGTAGAAAATAGGAATGCTCTTAAGAGGTTTTTAGGTGGCTTAAAAAAAAAGAAAGCTGCTTTCATTTAGCCCCTGAATCACTGTTTGTCATCCTACCTTACATCCAGCACAGGCCCTGTTCTCCCGCTCTGCAGGATCAGCATTTTCTGTGCGGATAGATCTACAAAAAGTACCACCGAATCTTGACAGTCATCCAGACTCGACTCTGGATGAACTAAAGTGGCTACATTTTCTCTCAGGGCTCCTGGGGCTTTTTAAAAAAAATGCTGGTACTCCCAAGCTGATTCAAAAGTTGTGCATAGGGAACAATTAAGCAGCAGTCCTTGAAGATGAGTTCCATTTGTAGCTTTATTGTGAAATACCGACAGTGAAACCTTGACAGGAAATGTCATGGTGTTTCTAAGGGTAAAGCCAGGTCCAAACGGAAGGTTCTGGGAGTTTGATAATTTACTAAATATTAAATAATCATCCCCCCCACTAAATAAGGTAAAAATGCCCACTGTTCTATTCAATGCCAGCACAGGAATCGCATGTTGGAATCGCATGCTGACGAGTGCAGCACTAACATCTGCTGGGTTAGTGATGTCATGGCATTAAAAATGAATATTTTAAAACCATATCTGCAAAAAAGATTTACCTGCATAAAAAGTAGATTTATTTATTTTTTTTGAGATCAGAGCTTAATTGGGGGATAGTTGATCTGGTATAGTTGAGTCATAGTATAGTCATCTGATAGTTGAACCTAAAAATATCTTTTATATCTGTGAAACGGTAGCAGACATGATCTTTTTTTATTATTATTTAATTTTACAAATGAACATTTAAACTGCACTACCCATTCAGTCTATTTGCAAAATTTTTTTTCAAGTGAGTGTCAGTGTTTAAAAAAGTCTTCAGAAAAACTGATCAAAAGTCTGCTTGCCTCTAATTTAGGCCTGTTTTGTGGTAACCCATCAGTTCAGAATGTTTTCCACGCAGCACAAGTGGCTCTCTATATGATTGCTGCTTTAGCCTATTTGCTGCAAGGTTTTTCTCTTGTGCTTTGAGAAATGGTATTTCGGATATCTTGGTTGTAGAGAGTCCCTATCTGAGCCAGTTTTGCATTGCCCACACTCAGGTGTGACAAGGCATTCTATCCACACAATGTCTGCTATATTTTCCTTTCCATAACATTCTCTGTAAAACCGAGTGGATTGTATTAAACAAATCACCAGAAAATCAGTAGGTTTTGCAGTTTTCAAGCCAGCCTATCTGACACCAATATGTTGCTATGTTCTAAGTCAGTGCCCCTTTATTCCCCATTCTGATTCTCAATTTAAACTTAAGCAAGTTGTCTTTAGCGGTCTGAGATGCCAGGCTGTTTTTTTTTTGTGTTAGCAAGCTGTGGAACATGCATTGCTGGTTATTAATATATTTACATTTTATGTTGATATTTCTAATTTAAGGAACAAATGTATCCTTAAATGTGGGCGTATAGTCTGTCTATTGGCTCAATAAATTAGCTTTTTATTTTTTGACAGCTTAGACAGTTTCTGTTTCCTTTCCTTTTTAAGGAGTTTGTTTGGAAAACTTTTTTCTCCAGATGAAATACACTGTTTAACCTTTTATATAAAACCATTTTCCAGTGTGAAACTTTTTATATTCTAACAGAAGCGAAAAGTAAGAAATGCTAGTGGAGCATCTCTTAGATGAACAACGGAGGGTAACAATATTTGCCCATTCGTTTTTATTTTTTTAATCTATGGAGCTAATTGTGTAAAAAATTATAATTAAGCCAAATGTCAAAGAGAAGTAGATCAACAGCAGGTATATATATA
>JAUZNJ010063258.1:0-27283 GCA_034780135.1 Jordanella pulchra
GAGAACAGGAAGGTAGCCAGGTTCGGCACGGTGAATCCAGAACTTCCAGAGGATCACCTGAAGGCAACAGGGAAAAATCAGAGTACCAAGTTACTAGGAGGTTCAGGACAACGAGGAGAAAACACAGAGGCAAGACTCAGGAGGCTCAGTGGTACCAAAAGCTGGCAAACACTCGACGCTGAGGAGCTGGCAGCTGCTCCTTAAATACAGGGACTGATGAGGCTAGATGGGCAACACCTGTGCCGCTAGGAGCCGCACCGCACTCCATCCAGGACCTGGCGCCATCTGGTGGTGGAAGAAGGACAGGTGCACAGGAAACAAAACCCACAACAGAATACAGAGGACCCCGGATCATGACACAGAGTGTGTAACAATTTTAGAAATAAACAGTGTGAGCATCAAATATGAGAAATAAAAAGTATAAATAGTCTATAATATTTAAAACATTGTAGGTAATTTATTATATTAAGACAAATTCAGGCGTGTTTCAATTCAGGTATTTATAAAATACTTTTTTTCTACAAGAAAATTAAAAAATCAATGATAAAAAGTCGATATAAATAAATTTAGATTATAAAATCTTGGTGAAAATATGCCCTCCAGAAAAGTTTTTATTTGTCTCTTTTGTTCTTTTATTCTGGCAAAATTTCTAAGACATTTGGATTGGTGATTTAGCTTCAGAATATGTCTTATTTAGTTGTTATGCTGTATGCATAGTTGTAGAATTTATTAAACTTTGTTAGCTGAAAGAAACTATAGGCCATGATTTGTAAAAGATTGCATTTAGTCCATGACCATCATCTCCCTGGTTTAGCTGAGTTTAGTGATTCATTTCATGAAATCCAATCACACTAGAAATAAGAAAGACCAGAGAGGATTGTAACACCATCAGTTCACACTTTAGGAAACAGCTATAATTCATAGGGTTCTTTCAGTATTCAGTCATCCTTCCCCTAAATGTACAAGGGGTGTCAGAGGCTGAAAACTGCTGTGGTCCAGTTTTACTGAGAAAACACTGATTCAGAGGTTTAAAAGTCATTTCTTGACTAAAAGTAAAACTTCTTTTGTACTTGTGATTGTTGTCATTTGAGAAATAAGCCTTTAAAGCAAATATTTCTTCAGTTATTTCAAAAACAGTAAAGCTAACTAAAATAATCAGTAGATTGTAATAACCATTAAGTTGTTACACCCTTCACTGAGATAGTAACGAATTAAAATTAGGATTTAACTCTCTTCATTTGATTAATTTACAGCATGTAGGCAGTAGAAAAAAGAGAGAAAACTGGCCAAAACCTGAAAACCAACAATAAGACTAGATGAAGAAAACCTTTGGGTTGATCTTATAGCTTCATTTGCCAACTCAAGTTCAGAGAAACATGGTTAAAATGAGCCCTGTGCAGTCCTTGGGTAAGCCTGCACTTAAGGGCTGCAAACATTCATTTGCAATCACCATCGCTCTAAAAATGGAAACAGACACACACCAGCCGCACTGAAAAAACCCCCCAAAAAACTATTTTTTTTCTGTTTTATATCAGATCAATATGCTTGTTTTAGATTTTGATAAAGCATAAACAATGAAAACGGATACCTTTCAATTGTTCTGATGAATCTAGGTGTGTGTGACGATTAAGCTTGAAACAGACACTCAGGTTTGGATATAAATAGTAACAGACGTTGTTCCAGGATGTTTTATGTCTTAAATACATCTGTTTGCTCTAGTTTTTGTAGTTTTTGGCCTTTTGTTACTGTTCATCTTAGCATGTGTTACAACCTACACTGTTTGTGGGGTAGGTTGTAATACAGGAGGCCTGTTAGCTCACTGAGTCTGTGACACACTCACAGAGCTGTAATTGATACCATTTGTAGTAAACACATGTGGTTATTTAGTATAAAGTTATTAAAGACGTATCTTAAACTCAGGGAGTTTTGCTGAAGCAAACAGTGTTACAATCATCCCCGGTCTCTCCTACATGATAATGTCAGAGTTTCAAGAACAGGTTGGTCAATTTTTGGATTATAACAAACATCTTTAAATAAATGTATGTTAAAAAAAAAAAAATACAACAAAAAAAGCAATTTTTTGAAACCGATGTGTTTAATTTTACCTGGGTTTTTCAGTGGGTCACAGAATTTACCGCGCACCAAATGTTTTTAACTGTGCAGCATTTGTGAGGGCCGGACTCTTGGTGCTAATGCATTCTTTCAGTCCAGTAGTTAAACAAACAGGCTCTGGGCCCTTATTGGTCCGGGGACTCCTGAGGAATTTATGGTCTTAATGCTCTGCTTTCAGCTGAAGGAAATTTGATGTTTCTGCTCGCCTCCTCTCCTCTCATCCAGCTTTTTTCCTGCTGATTTTGTGCAGAGGTCTCCCTGTGCTGAACTAAGAGCTTACACACCACGCTGGTCACAAACAGATCCATCATGCGTTTGCTGAGGGGAACTGAGTCCAAGCAGAGGCTGTTGATAAGCTTTCTCTTTGTTTTGGCTGTAATCTGGGAGTTAGGTAAGTCATTTCTGTGCACTTTGAAAATTAGTGTGGAAACACCAAGAATGCTAGATTTCTGTTGGCTCACTATAGAAGCAAACATGTAAACAAACAACACACTTTATGATACCAAGCTGTGTTAACTGTCAATTTTCTATACATTTAGATGCAAAAGTACAAACAACATCCATAACAAAGAAACCCAAACTTGGAAGAACAACAAATAAACGGCAAAGAGTTGAGACGGCTGAACCGAAAATCAAACCTACAGCTGCAGCTCAGAGCAAGACATCACTCACACAGGTAGAAACAGGAACTTACCAGTGGAGATGTGCATCTCTTGTCTGATGTTAAAAATAAAATACAAATCCTGCATTAAGGTTGTTGGCAGAGGTGTGTTTAAGAAGGTGGGGGAGACTCTAAGTGTGCAGACAGGAGACACACTGAGCCTGAGGTGCAAAGGCAAACCCGTGCAGTGGAGCGTCCCTCCTAATGTAGAAGAGGATGAGGATGAAGGAAGGCTTGTGTAAGACATCTCCTCATCAGTTTGAGTTATATGCAATGATGACATGACAGTGCAATCTACACACGTTAAATCTTTGTTTTTTAATTTGCAGCATCAGCCAACAAGAGCGATTCAGCTCCCTGACATTAGTCAACACTACTGTTGCAGACACGGGGGAGTATACCTGCTACCCAATGTACTGTGAAGACAGAGACTGCAGGAGGGTGTACAACAAAGCTGTTAAAGTCTTCATCTTCTTTCCAGGTATAATGGCAAAAATATTTTCATGTATTAACATTGCTGCTCTCTTACATCGATTGAAAAAACGCTGGAAAAAATACGTCTTTAATTGCAGTACGGGGATCCCACAGGAAAATAGTACATTACCTGAAATTCAAACATTTTTACTACCAAAAAAAACAACTTACATAATTATCATAAAATACATACAACTGAATTATCTTTATTTTTTTTTAAAATACAACTTATACTTTAATTGTTGACCCATATTTATCTGTTTTCCTGGATTATAAATATGAGACAACAGGGCCAACAGCTCTGACGCACTTCTCTAAAACAGAAAGGCAGGAGAATATTCTAATAAACTACAGTGAATTTGCAGCAAATTTGTTAATCTTAAAGGTTTGATGGAATTGCTAACAAAAATGAAAGAACTATTTCCCGAAACCTAAAAGAAAAAATAGAGCAAAAATAACAATTACATCTCTGACTTAAACATCAAGGTAAAGAGATCTCCTACGTTCACCGTAAGGGGACTACATCCTGACGATACCAAGTCTCCATAGCAACCATCGGATGCTTTCTCAATGCAAGCTGGTTGTCAGGGAGTGAAAAAACTGTTTCTGTCCCATCATCACAAAAATGATTTAACGTTGCTGAGACTTTCACTCAAACACAGAAAATCTGTTTGACCACAAACATAACACCCTAAAAAATAATTCTATTATTTCAATTTATATTTATTTATAAATATGAAGTGAAATTATCGTAAAGATATTTGAACATTTAATGTATCACAGTAATGGTTTAATTAATTATAACATGTGTTATTTATTTGTACATTTTCCAATTTAATGATATATTTGATTATATAACAGCTACTTATTTTAGAAGTCATTAACATACCATTATATTCACATTTATGTATTTCGTAATATATATTTTGTCTCTACATATACCTCAGGAATTAAATCCCAATAATTGTAAAAACCATCTCGTTACCCACTGAGACTTCCTGGGGGTTCCCAACCCTGTCTTTAGGAATCCCTGATGTAGAACATGGTTCCCAGTGGTACCAGATTTTTTTAAAAGGACCGCATTAGGGCTTCCAAAAGCCTGCTTTAAAAATATCACATCATTTGTATCTATGTAGGTTTGAAAATGACAGCTAAAATAAAATATAAAATATGCTTATTATATATGATCCCTGTTAGGTATGGTGAAGGAAGTGTGATGCTAAGAACAGTCCTGTAACCTGTTAAAGTCTGAAGAAAAGACAAGAAATCAAAATACTGGAATATAAAAAAGGTTGTTTATCCTTAAAAATGAAAATAATTCATCATTATTTTTGTTTTAAGCAGAAATATAGATAAACCTTCTTTCGTTTGAAAAAATAAAAGTAGAAAAAAAGACACAAGAGAAGCAAATAATTTCCAGATATATGGGTATGCTGTAGTTCAGGTTAAAATGCCTCCTTAGGTTTCTCTCTAAATAAACTTTATGTGAAATGGTGCTACTGCATTAAAACAGTTGTGAATATCTTCATTAAAGGTGCTCATTTAGGGTGGGGATTACTACAATATAGTTTATGCCCATTTTTTAGCTGCATCTGACCAACATCATCAACCTCTTACATCTTTTAATGCACAAACCAGACCCACGAGAATTATTCGTCCCATCGTCCAGCCACTATGAAATGATCCAGCTGAGAAGAAACTGGCCTGCGCTCCTCCCCTGCCAGGTGACGTCGCCTGAGGCCAAAGTCACTTTGCATCGTGAGTTCCCACCAGGGGAAGTTCCGGTGGACGGGACGGAGATCTCCTTCGACAACAGGAAGGGCTTCACCATCCATCGGCCACAGCTTCATCACGCCGGAGTTATGCAATGTGTGGCCAGTCTGGGAAACCTGAGGCAGAGCTCCACCAAGTACATCCTCATCTACGTAAACTGTGAGTCCTGCTGATGAGTTCATGTCGTCATGTGTTTGGAAGGGATCTGCTGCGACTCTGTCCATCAACTTTAAACAAACCTAAACTGGCAGTGATGTCTGGATTTCCTCTGCATTGACTTTAGATTATAAAATACAATATGAACATGTCAGAAATTGGATTCGTATAAAAATATTGAGTCTATGTATTAGAAAAAAAAGTCTGAATTCTAATATTACGTTAAAGTTATGAGAAGATTTCAATTTTTCTATTCCTACTAGACCCAATGGCTCCTCCAGCTCCGATCATCAAGGCATCATCTAGCTCAGTGACTGTGGGGGACAACCTGCGAGTTACCTGTTCTGCTGTGGGAGAACGGGATGTGCTCATAGAATTCAACTGGGAATATCCAGGACAGCAGGTACTCCTGTGTGATTTGGATTATTATCCTGTTGAAAGACGCATAACCAGCAGCTGGACAAATCTTTTTGCCACTGAACAGCATATTTAAACATGGAGCTGATGTACCTTTGCAAAACGTTTCATCTTTGGCTCATCTGCCCATAGCACATTCTCCTGGATGCATTTTGGCTTGTCAACATGTAGTTTGACAATTCTAGTCTAGCTTTCTTTTCAACAATAGTGTCCTTCTTGGTCGTCTCCTAATAAGTCCACTTGGGCTCAAACAACAATGGCTGGTGTGATCTGGCACTGATGTTCCCTGAGTTAGAAACTTTTCTGGGCTCTTCATAAAACCAGTCCTATTATCCATTGCTCTGTGTGTCATCGGTTTTCCCCTGCTGCTCACAGGGAGGGTTGATCTTAAATTTCTGAATCTGCTTGGAGAGGATCTTAAAGCCTTTACCTTTAAAATTAATATATGATTTTTTTCCAATCTCTGGACACAACTGTTCCCTTTACTTCTGTTGCCTTATGTTGAGTACACACCATGTCACCACACAGCAAAAGGACTATCTGTAGCCCTATACCTGTGATGCTAATTAATGCACATACCTTAATTTAACACGTCTCGTTGGTCAAATTGTTTACAACATTTTCTAAAGGTGCATTCAGACCAAATGCGGCGTCCATGGTGGTTTCTGCGACCACCGCGGGGAGTTCACTGCTCTGCATTTTAGATATAATGTTCACACCTCATATAAAAAGAGGAAAAAAGAGTCCACTTTGGTTCAGTAAGACCACAGAGGAAGCCAAAATATCAGGTCCAGAATGAAATCGGATTATTTTTCATGCATTTCTTGGTTGCTGGAGGATTCTACAAAATTATTTGATGTTTTCCATCCAAGGGAACAGGATTACTAGTGTTCTGTCCAAGAACAGCGTAACAATGCAGTCATATAGATGATTAAAATAAACTCCAAGAGAAACTTTGTACAATTCAGGTGCTATTTTGTAATCATTTCTGTGTAACTTCTATCTATTTGCAGATGGAAAACACCAATTCATAACAAAGTAGCTTAAACATGACAATACTGGACCTGATGTCCAGCAGACATATTAACGCAAATGAAATATGTGAGTTGAAAGGTCCTAGACAGCACGGCACCAGTAGGATAAAAGTGGTCAAATGGAGCAGCTCTATAACTAATCATATCAAAGTGATGTTTTTACAGATGAAACCCTATAAAATCTTTGCATTTCAATCATTAAGGATTTATTAAAAAAATAAGAATAAACTATTTAAGCTGCTGATATTAAGAAGTTTCATCCTTGCATCTTATCTGTTGGTGCTTCTCCTATTAGTTTTGACCAATTAAGTACAAGTAACTCGGTTTGAAGGTCGTCTTGCTGAATGGATTCTTTACCCTGGTTACAGATTGGGAGGCCTCTGTACACAGAAGAGGCAAGGATTCCAGTGAGCGGAGACGCCTCTCAGCAGCAGTTTCAGTCCGTTCTCCAGGTGGATGAAGTGAGGGATGTGGACCAGGGAACATACACCTGCACTGCCCAGAACCTTCAGGGAGCCAAGTCAGTGTCCACCACTGTTACAGTGGTCCCAAAAGCCAAAGCTAAAAAAGGATCACGCTCAGATGGACGGCACGAGTGAAGAGAAACGACGAATCAGATCTGTTGCAGGAGCAGAGAATCCGTCACATTAAAAAAATACAACAAACTAACATGTTGTCTCTTTGCTGGCTGAGTGATGGAAAGAAGGGATAATTTAAAATCCTTTGTTAAAAGTTGGGAAATTAACATTTTTGGCATCAAAAAATGTGTTAACATGTTCCCAATGTAGCACAGATTAACTTTTTGTTTCTTTACAAGTTTTTTTTTGTGTCAGATTATTAATGTTATTTTGATTTGTGAAACTTTTTGGTAATTTTAAAACTCACTCCTTGTTCCTCTAAGTTCTCCATATGCACAGAGCGTTGTAGTATGTGGAATATTAACATTTGTTGTGTTTTTATTAAACACTGAGATGCTATTGGGGGTTTTGGAAGAACTCATATTTTCAGATTGTATACTAAACAGCTAAAACATCAAATTAAACATTTAAACCAAAACCGAGTGACTATTAAGGTTGATCATTAAACAGTTACTCCATTTGTAATTTTGTGCAGAATCTTTTCTACTTGGTAGAAATCTATAGTTTATCCTGTTTACTGATCCGAATTCTAAGATTTCTCTTTTTGTGTGGCAATAAAAACTTTGACTCAAAGTGTAACTTTGACATTAGCTTTTTTATTACTTCGAATTATAATAAAAAATAAGACAGTCTGACCTAATAAATGTTTCTGTTGCTGGGTTTGGTTTCCAACATTTCTTAAAAGAAATAAGATGGTAAACATACAAACTTAACAGATGTAAAGGTTGCTTTAAAGAACATTTTTATGAATGCTATAAGTGGTTAACTAACTAGGCCCATGTGGTTGTATTTTAATCAGAAGTGGGTAGTAATTGTTTTTTTTTTTTGACAAAAAAATACTTTAAGGAATAGTTTTACTGTAAAATACTTTTTGCTTTTCTTTGAGTAAAATATTTGGCTGCTCTTTTCACTGTGAGTAACTTCAATAAATACCAAACCAAGTTTGTTTTAAACAAAAGTGCTCCAGATAAAGTCTCCCACTTAATATGAATCTTCCTGTTTTTTGTACACAAGCTTACTTTATATCTGGCAAACTTACTTTAAAGATTTGGAGGTCAGGCTAGTTTACATCAAGGAGTAAATATTGTCACTGTAGGACACTGTTCTAACATGCATCCATGAACTACCATGAGGACTTAGTTCATAACGTTTATGTTGAAAAGAAAATACATTTGAGGAAGTGTTTCCTCTGACTGGATTTGTTATTTTTCAATAGCATTTTTTATTTATTTTGATTAATACAATATATTCCTTAAATACAAGAATTTGCAAATAACTTTACATTTTGGTCTGTTTTATTACATAATTTTCTTTTTACCAAATACTTTTATTTCTCCTACTTAAATAATTTTTTTGATTGGATACTTTATACACCAGCTTGAGTAAAAATATGATGAAGTGTTAATCTTACTCAAGTAGAGGAATTTTGAACTATAACAACCTGTAATTTTTAATGCTACATTTAAATGGGAAAGTTTTGCAAAGAGCACCTTTTGTTAAATAAAATTTGGGGAAAAAAAGAAACACAATCTTTTCCCCCCTTTTTTTAACATTATCAGGTTAAGTTTTACTGTCTTTAAAAGATCGCATACTCTTCACTTAAAGCTCAATATAAATACCTTAACAATGACCAGAAAATTGCCAAAGTCCAGCAGGCCAATAAAAATGCTTCTTCTGTCCTCAACTGAGTAAATGCTGCCTCTAAATAAAGCAAACGTGATCTGGAAAACGTAGTTCGGAAATAATGCGTGATGCGAAATTCATTTTAAAAACCTAAAACAAATAATACTTACTTAAAATTTTTAATTTATGGATTTCTTTTTAGATTTTAATTTAAAATTTACATGCTTTGAAACAACAATGAAACAAAATTCACTGCATCTGTAACAGGGGATTTTTCTGTTAGTAAAATGTATTATTTAAGACAGGATGTGAAAAATCAGGATGGTGAAAAATAAATCTGGGCACTTCCCTTTATGGTCGGTAGATGTCGCTGTAGTTCTTTTATTTCAAAGGATGTCTCTGTGCAGTTAACGGGGACCACCTCCCGTCTTTCCTCTCTCCCTCTCTCCTTTTTTCAAACGTCCGGGAGGGAAAAGAATTAGTCCCAGTCTGCTACTCTGCTCTGGGATCGCAGGCTGATCAAGTCCAGGGGAAATATTCTGCGCAGCAGCAGCAACTACGATTGTTTTGGGGGGTTTTGTGTCATAGAAGCAGCGAGAACAGAAAACTGCAGCAGAGTGCCTGTGGATATGTCCTGCACAGAGAGCATGGTGAGTTTTTTTTTTCTGATCAGCTTCCACATGCAGCTCTGCAGCAGATCCGAGGGGTGTTGATGCCTGGTGTTGAGGTCTAATAACTTTATGCAGACTGCAGTAGAGTTTTATCACCATCACAGTGATGCTTTTAAGGGGGACAAGATCTTAAAGTGTTGCAAACGTGTGTATTTAAGAAATGTCTAAAACAATATAGATTTGGCTTTTCGCCCATGCAGGTCTTTCTGCAGCTCTTGTGGTCTGTTGCTCTCCTCTGAAAGTAGTTTGGCTTTAAATTTTTGGGTTGAAACATGCACTTCTTAAGATGCACAGAGGAGTTTAGGGACAAAAGCTGCTTCTCAGTGTTTGTGGTGAGGGTCCCTGGAACTGCCAGGCTGTTGTCCTGGAGACCAGAGGCCACAGGTGACCTCTGACCTGAGGACTCATGGAGCATTGCAAGAAGACTCCTTTTGAGGGCAGCGGATAAGGGCGTCTGCTGACGTAAGTGAAGGAGCAAATCTGACAATGGAGAGACAATGGGTCTGCAACCACTTGTTGGAGATGCTGCTGCAGCCGCTCCAGAAGCTCAGAGGCGCTGATTGTCAGATGATACTCCTGACTCTGCAGCTGTGAATAAGTGCTTATTACAGTGCTGCAATCAAAGAGACAGCTTAAATATTGTTTTGAGCCAAAGTCACGCCAAAAAAATGCACTTTTTCATCACATCCACCTTATATCACAGGATCGGATCTTTGGGGAAAGGTTTTAAGCTTCTGAATACACTTCTCTTTCCCCCACAAAACATCAGAAGTTGACTGACAACTTACTGTTACTGTTTGGGGGGAAAAAAGCTCTGTTTGTTGTTTTTGTTTTGAGTTTTTAAAGTCACCTGTAGCTTCTTTGCATTTGTCAGTTTTGTCATCTATCAGTCCTCAATATTTATGTCCAACACTTTTTTTTCTCAACATCTCCCTCTACATAACACCTCCTCTTCTAACACCTCTAAGAACTTAACATGTCTAACCCACACTTACTCATTTAAATAGACTTTGCACTTTAAATCTAAGCCAGTTCTTATAGTTGACAGCTCCAAGTCAAGGCTTTCATAGCCCTAAAACGTATTTATTTTTAAAATTTGATCAAGGTGTTTTATTGGGATTTTATATGACAGAAAAACACAAATTCTGCCATAATAAGTTAGTGGAGAGAAAGTGATGGTTTAAATTGTTTTTGACAAATAGAAATTCAAGCTCAAACGGTTTGCCATCGATGACCGGGTACATGTGTGTCTTTATAAATCTTGCCATAAATTTTGACAACCTTCGTTACCTTTGGTGAATAAAAACATCCCCACGTCATGATGCTGCCAAAAACAATTTAACAGAGAGAGTTGTTGTGTTTAGAAAGATGTACTTTGCTTATTCTCTGTCGTATGTAGCCGGATTTCTTCTTCATGTCACTTTTCCATAATGCTCAGATTTTCAGTCATGCACTCAAAATATCTGGACTTTATAGTTTTATATTTTCTGTTCTAGAAAACAGCCTAATGCACCTTTATTTCCTTTTGTTATATTATATTTGTTTTTACATTTTTTAAATTATTGCTATTAACAGATCCTTTCACACAATCTGTGAATGTCTTCATAATGATGAATTTGAGAAATATAACTAGAAAGTTTCTTACAGCAGTTATTTGTAGTAAACTCTTTTTTCTTTGCTTGTTTGATTTTTTTATTTTATTTTTTTTATTCTGTTCCTCTAAATCCACCAAGGCTCTCAATCAAAGAAAAGTGAACTTCTCCCTGCAGGTTGGGAAGCTGTCAGTTGCAAAGAAGTTCAAGTATTTTGGTGTCCTCTTCAGGGTTTGTTGGTCTAATTTAGCTTGATAACAATAGATATGGACTTTACCTTTAATGTGGATACTACTATTACCTATTGCCAAATCCTACTGGGTAGAGATCCTGGTTTAGATCCAGAACCTGCAGAAGGAGCTAAAAAATACTTTCTGCACTATGGAAGTCTTGGGATGTCCTAGAACAAAATGGGTAAAGGGAATTTTGGGTTTCCAATTTGGACTGTTTGTCCATGGATGGATGGACAGATACAAATGCACTTCATGTTTTAAAATAATATTTGTTAAAAAAAAGAGAATCTTCAGTTTTCACTCCATTGTGTTGGTTTATCTAATCCAAAGGAAAATAAACTACGAAACTCTGAGAAGGCCAAAGGCAAAACATTTGAAAAACTAGAAAAGCCCTCGGAGAGCGCAAACCTCTGTTGGCAACTTTACAGAAGAAGTTATGGATTTATTTTGCTCAAATTTTCACAGAAGGGGCGTATTATAAGCATTGACAAATGATTAGATTTAATAATTTCTTCACTTTGCATCATCATCAAAATGTAATCATTTGTCGATGGTTATAATACGCTCCTTTTGTAAAAATTTAAGGCAAAATCCGTAAAGTTAGAAACAACATAGAAACAAACAAACAACCCAATGCTACAGAAAACATTACCTCCTTGGTGAAGGTAACAAAGGTTGAATTTTAAATGATTATTTACTGTTATGCCTGTTTGAAATGAAGTCTCTGTCTGAATAATAGCAAGTACTAATCAGCACTGTGCACGTATTAAACAAATCTACTTTAATATTGTTGACAAGGTGAAAATAGCTTAACTGGCTCCTATTTAGACTGATTCTATCTTAAATGCTTGGTTTGGTAGAAACCTGATCGAGACTTTAATAAACAAACTCCATTTACCTCCTATTTGTGTTTTTCTAAAATAAACCTTCTGCGTTTTCAAACTGGTTCTTTAGAACAGCACCATTCATGCCTTGCTGAGTTATTTATTTAAGAAAGTCCAGTAAGAGATAAGAAGTTCAAAACCATTCTGGAATGTTCTATTTGTAAATCTTGAAGCTCGGTTTGTAATTCGGGACGAGCTGAGGCAGGAGAAGGAGAGTCGTTGCTGTTTGTTGGAGAAACAAAACAGACCCATCAAGAAGATAAGAGAAACCTTAAAGGGGATGACAGCTTATTATAGATATGCTTGTGAAGACAAGGCATTTTAACACGACTTTGGCTGCATCCAGATTCTTCAAATTGTAGCCCTTAGCGTCTGTTTCTTTGGCTTTTATGGAGTCAAAAGGAAGAACATTATTGTGGGGAAATGGAAATTTGAAAAAAGTAACGCATTGTCAAAGAAATGTAATGTCAAAAAAGGCATTTCAGAAATTGAACTTTAAAAAATATTTTAATCAAAGTGTTATGTGTACAAGTGTTATATTTTCATTTTTTATTTCTGTTCTTCAGATTGATTTTGAATGAATTACATTCTTCTTATATTGCATTCTACAGTTCACATCCTCCTTACTTCAAGCCAATTTGCTCGCTCTTCCCACAAATATTGACCAATAAACGCTGTTATTTCTAATGTACATACAGACCAACATTAATATGTCTTTGCTCGTCACTCTAGAGTCTAGAGGAAAGCCCACCCCAGAAATAAAGATAATGTGATCTGTAAAAAGCAATTTGAGAATATTGATTGTATTTCTAAAAAAAATTTTTGAAAAAAATAAAAAAAACTGAAATATGTAAAAAACACAAAGTCACTCTCAAAACCTCTTTAATTTTAACAAAATGTACACTTTACAACTGTAGTGATCAGCTGAAGCTCTCCAATATAAAAACCATAACATATGAAGATGTTAACATTTGCACATGTCACACAGACTACGGGTGAAGTAATAGTTTTGTTAACTTGCATGAGTTGGGCCATGTGTGCACGTCATGTCACGCAAAGGATTATGGGATTCCTTATACCTCTGTACCACCTGTGAGGAACCTTGCAAGGTCCCTACGTTAAAGAACCTATGATGGCAAACATATGCTTCCTTTCATACCTCCTTCCTTCCTGCAGCACTGCTGACTGAACTTATCACGGTGAACACAGATTCACGTCCGGGTTTGGTCAGAGTCTTACAGATTAGATGGTTTCGGATGCAGACCACTGGTAACGTTCAATAACATTAAAATTAGTTTAATTATAAAGACAATTATTTTGATAACTTTAGTTGATGAAAAAAAAAGATTCAACATCTTGCATCATACATGGACTATTAGTTTAACTGGGCCTCTGGAATCTAAATTAAACTGAATTTGAAAGGAATGTCACTTTAGTTGTAAACTTAAGAAAGGGATTATCAACAACAATAAGACCTGGAAATGTATTTTTAAAGGAAAGGAAAACAACCATAATAATCCAGAGGACTGCAGCCTTAAATCTGTAGACTTTCATTGATGTTTACATTTTAAAATAATTTTTATATTTGCTAGGCTTTATATTTTTGCATTTTTTGCTGTTAAAAAAGTACATTTTTTCGGTAAGATTATAAGATAAGGTTTATTGACAGACTTTCAGTTCACAACAGAACCAGGTCTTAGGGCAGTGAAGAAAACCTGGTCAATCCACATCTTTTAGAAAAAAAATCGCTACCAGTCATTCTAATACAGTTTAATTCTATTCGCTAAAGTGAAATTTAAGAGTAATCCATTTGTCCCAGAGGGAAATTAAATCTTGGAGCAACGTATCTGCTTTGTTCCAGTGGGGTGTTGTAAATCTCAATAGCTGTGGGCAGGAAGGATCTTCCTTAGTGGTTTGTCTTGCAGCAGGTCTGGAGAAGCCTTTGACTGCAGGGACACTTTGTGTTTAACAGCCTTCTGAAGTGGATGCACATTATTTCCCATAATGTTGTAATTATTAAGTATTCTTTGTGAAATCATCACCAAATGTTCTAAAGGAGTTTCCTCCTTGAGTTTTCAGCCTTCTCTAAATCTATAAGGTCAGAAATGAAAGTCCATTGATGGAAGAAATAGCTTGTATGTCCTTCCCCTCTCTCTTCTCCCTCCTGCTTCTTTTTAACTCAGCTGGTGCTTGCAGAATTTGTTGAAGTGTTATGTCAACTTTAGAGATTTTAATAAGCTAATCCCAGATGTAAAAGAACAAGCAGCCCTATATTGCTCAATTAGTATAAAAAGTTGAAAATACCAACATTCTTTAAATACAGTTTTTAAAATGATTACGAATATATAACATTATTACTAAACTTTGACTTGTTTATTGCAAATCTAGGGTATTTGTCAACTGGGTAATGTTATTAAACTACATTTTGTTTGCCCAGTCTGTCCCTTTCTCCTAGTGGAGTCTGCCTGACAGTTGATGTCTTTGCTCAGCTGTTTGAGCTCTTTGAGGGCCGAGTCTGTCCTAAGTGTGTGCATGTGGATGTATGTCCTTAAAACCCTTGCAGCTGATGAAACAATTATTCTGCTGACCATCAGCTGTTTGCTGACCATTTGCAAAGTGCCCACTAGACCCTAAGATTAGAGCACATACGTTCCGGTTCATCAATCTCTGTGATGATTGAATGAAAGCTACTGGACATTTTGTTTAAAGCTAATTTTACAGATGTTCCTAAATGTTGTGTTTGATGAGAGATAAACAAATCCAAAAATAACATGTCAAAACACCATCTATTGTCTTCCACTGCAGCTTGGTCATACATTTACAGTCTAACTGAAGGTTTAGTGGGCAGAGCACATTTGTAAAACAATGCTATGTGCCTTGACAGACATTTTCCGTCAGGTCAACCATCCAGTGTAACACTAAACAGCCTTTATACCATTAGCTGATTGCTTCTGATCTCCGTAAGCCTGTCGTTCTTCACTTTTATCTAATTTTTCCTCAATACTTCCAATCATTCACTCTTCCTATTACCATATTCTCCCTCTTTCCCTTCTCATAGAGTCTGTAATGTAGTTAGTCTATGTCTGGTGGCTCTTAGGAGGATCTGGTCTCACAAATCTGCTCTATGAGCCGTCTGCTGCTCTGATCTCTGCCAGGCTGGGTTAAGAAAACCTGGCTAGGACTGCTGCTGTTAATGAGGAGGCTGGGCTTATACAGCTCCCTACTTTCAAAGAAAAGGGACAGATCTTGTATTAATTCATTGTCGGCATCATCAAAGAAAAAGGAGATAAGCAAAGCAATAATTTGCATAAATATTTATACCCCTTTAACTTATTAACGTTCTGCTCATTTGCAAAAACCATGAAATATTTCATAGGATTTGATTTTTGATTGACCAGCAAGAAAAACGCATAGTTCTGAAGTAGAAGGAATAGTATTTTCTATTAAAATCCATCCCTTTATTTAGTACTTTGAAGAACTACCTAAAATTGTAGTTAGTCTATTTGAGTCCATCTCATGTTTGCTCTTCTGAAGGGGAGTAATGCTCAAGCAGAGAGCATTCAGAAGATTTATATCCATTTATTTTCAGTGTTTGTCACAGATTCTTCATTGAATTTTAGGTCTTGACTTTGAGTGTACTTTACATGTAAGACAATGAAATCCAATGCCAATAAAATCAGATGATTTATTTTGAAAGGAAAAGAAAACATTACTCCAATTTCTTATCTCTTGTGAATAGTATCTAATTATCTAATTTTAAGGATACTCATATATATATTTATTCTATTGGCAGATCTTTAGATGCTCAAATAAAGGGCAAACATTCTCTTTTAAGGAATTTTTACTTGTTTTTTTTGAGGTGTTACTGATTCAGCAAACTGACTTTCAGCAACGTTAGACAGCTCTGTTGGATGTTTCTATAGTCCTGTTTGTTTTTAGTGCAGATGCCAAATAAAATCAGGATATAAAATTCTCTTTTAGTAAAAATTGAACAAATTTTACACCTTTTGAGATTGTATAAAAGAATGACTATACATTGCAGATGGGCTTCTGGTTCAGGCCACTTGTCAAATTAAATTATTATAATGGAAGTGAGTTCTTTTTGTACAATTTTTTTAATTGTTATACAGGACAGAAAAGATAGTGATGTGATGTTTTTTTTATTTCTGGTTTAAAATGAGACAAAACAAACTGCCTGAATGTAAATGGACCTGAAACCAGGTCATTGCACTATATTTTATTAAGGCATATCAGAGTGAAGAAGACTGAGTGCAAATGGGTCATTAACTATGACTATCATCTAAAATCCAAATTTTGTTTCACCAGCGCAACAGAATATCTGAGTTTATAATTTCTTCTGCAGGGAACTGAGCCACATTCTTGAGGAGGAACTTTCAAGACAGAACAAGGTTATTTCCAAACAATTAACAAACCTGAGTTAATTATTATCCACGTTTCCTCATCCTAAAGGTTGTAATAAACTCTAAGTCAATATTTGTCTTTGGCTTGCCAGTTATAAGGTAAACCTAAACCAACGGAAACTAAAAAAGATGTATTAGAACGTTTGAATACAGCTCATTAGGTAATAACTCTGAATTGGTTCAGTATCTCAAAGCTAGGAGTTATCACTACTATCTAAAGTCTCTGAACACAGTCTGTGACTCATACTAAAGGTCATATTGAAAGTCATATTGGATTGAAAGTGAGGCGAATGAAGCAAATAACTAAAAAGGAGAAATAAAAATACAGTTCAGATTCATTAATTACTTCTACAACCAGGTTTTTCATCTAAATACATATTTGTGCAATTTTTTTTTCAAAACAACTACCTCAGGTAGTATTTTGTCATAAAAGAAATGCACAGTTATTTATCAGTACATCTGTAAAAAATGACTAAAAAGATGTTTTGATTTTTATTGTAATCTCAAAAGAGAATTTGCAGATCTCTTATAGCCTAAATCACAAACTTTAAATCAACTTCAAAATTTTCAAATTACATGCATTCTGATGAACTAAAACGCCTCTTTAAAAATGCTCCAAAGCAATGATGACGATATTTGATGCATTAAATTATATTGTATCAGTAATGAGACGCACTTAAATTGAGATAACAATATGTTTGGTAAATATTTTGCAGGTCCACCTCCTGCGTTATACTTCTGCCAGGCATATTTCAACCTACAGTAATAGCAAAGAACATGTTTCTGGTGTTCTAAGACATTCAGAACGGAGGGTTTGACAGACTAGGTCCTTCAGGATTTTGGTTGTGCTTGGAGAGAAGGTCAAACTCTTTGCCCCTTTGTTGTGTTTTTTTAGTCATTGCTTTTTTTAAAGACTTCAACAAAGAAGTGGCAGTGTGGGGTGAAACTAGAATCAACATCTAAACAAGGCTGCAATAATAACTGTCCAGATGAATCAGTTCTTGAAATAATCATCAACTAATTCAGTAATTAATTCATTGTTAACTGGAGTATAGGGACTAAAACATGCTGAAAGCTGAAAGAGCAACCCACTCAGACCACTGTTTATACAAAAATTGTAAAAACAAAATATGTAAGCATTATACATTCAAGATAAAAACCCTTTTAGTACATCAACAGGTTATATCCAGAACCTCTCAAGTGTGATAGTTTAACCTTCATCTGGTTTAAATTCTGCATAACATCTTATTTAAGCAACATTCTACCATCTGATTATTAATCGGTTAATTCATCAACAGATTAACTGATAAGCAAAAAATGTGTTAGTGACAGCCTTAATTAACTACTTATGAGAAGATATCATATGTATTGGTGTTACTCACTTCAACTTTCATAATCATTGAAATAAGTGAGGCATATTCTAAATGATTTGCATGGAAATCGTGTAATCAGTAAAAAGAAAAACCCAAAGCTACTTATTTGAGTTAAACTGCTTTAAAAAGTACACCTGGCTTTGTCTTCATTTTAGGGGAAATGTTTTGAGATTATGACGCCATTAATGAAGAATGTCGACATTCAATGGTCAAATTTTTATTTATTGAGTTCAAAGTCATTCACATTTTCTGACAGATTCAGTCACAGTTACCACATCATAGCTAATTAAATGGTGCATTGTCACCTGATAAACCTATACCAAAAAGACTGTAATCCAGTTCAATATGATAAAATAAGGCTACATACTCAAACCGTCCTAATAGTGTTATGATTGTCATTTTGAGCGTAAATAGAACTGAGCACCATGAGCTCACATAAACAGACGTGGCGCCATCTACAAGCAATACCACTGAACTAGCAGAAACCAGATGGTGGTCATTGATAAAGATACTAAATAAGGCTGACAGTGGTGTAATGCCTAAAAACGAAGCTTAAAGGAGTGAGTTACAAAGGCATAGAATTAAAATAAATGTCAAATAATTTAAGTATGTACCTTTAAAGGTCTAAACATTACATGAGATCCATGATGATGTAACAGGTTCATGAGAAAACGTGGTATTGTACATGACAACTACGCGGCTCTGTGGCCTACACACTCATTTCTGACAATCAAAATGTCTGTCAAGACGTAGTAAGCACAGTATTATCTCATATGCTGGTGGTGATTGTACTGTCACTCGACATGTTTGCGGAAATGAGACAAAAGGCCCCCTCTGTCCTTAAAGGAGAAAGATCTGAATGATTATGGGGTGAAACGAACATCATCCTTTCCTTTGAAATTCATCCAGCCCCCACAATAAGCTTTTGTGCACTGCTGAGTGTGTCATTATCTCATCCTAGGAATTCTTTGTTTTGATAAAAAATGTGGGTGATTCAACCATGTTGTATTCATCTGATATCATCCTTATCCTTTCCTCGCGTTTTATTGATCGGGGTTATCGTCCTCTAAGTACTGCACTCACTCTCCTGCATTTCTTATAGATATCGGAAGCAGTGGTTACGCTCTGTGTGTGTGTGCATGTGGTTTATTCAACCCTTGGTCTCTTTTATTTAGTCGGACGAATCGTAGTGTTGCACAACAAAAGGCCAGGAGTCAACGCCCTCCACTTTGAGTGGGCAGTGTTGTATTTATATGGACTCTGTTCTCTCCAGTAGAGTTTCAGTTTGCTGTCATATTCTGTTCTTTTCCATGAAATTTCTATGGATATTTTAAAGGTTAGGGTCAATGAATGGGACCTGCCTCTGTTTCTCTTAGGTCACTCAGGTGAAAAACTGAATAGTGGTTAAATATTTACCACTAGTTTCTTTTGTCATTAAAGAACTGGATGACATTTCTGCATATGGATACACGGATTGGAACAGGGAATTGCTGCTGCACTGCTCTGTTTAAAGGTTTGTGTTAAAAAAATCTTAATATAGATCTAGCTGTATTGTTAAAGCCTCAGAGGATTTTTAGAGAACATAAGAAGATAAACTGCCATGAAGATCAAGGAACACAGCAGATGAGTCAGAGAGAGTTGTGGAGAATTTAAAAGCACAGCAAGACCATATTGAAGCTTGAAAATTTCTCATAGCACTGTTTAATTTTGAAACAGGATGGTAGAACTATAGGCCAACCAAGACATGCTTGACAAACTAAACTAATCGTTCTTTGCCAAACACTTTTTCTTGTGCCAGAGCCCATTTCTACGAGCCTAGCTTACTGGTGTGACTCTATTTTGGACCCTGTAGACGACAATTCTGGGACGGTTCCATCTACCTAGCTCGGCTCGATTTTGCTGGAGCCATTTGCTTGCAGTGTGAATGCATACCTGTCTGATTGCACTGGAAGTAGGAAGAGAGGATATCACATTTGAGTAGAAGAATAAGAGTAAAAACAAAAATGAAAATAGATTAAAAATATCCAGTTTAGCTTTGTAAAGTAGTGATGAGGTCCAGCTTTATTGTGTAGTTTGAACACCAAAGTAGCTACAGAAACAACATGAGAAAGAATCAATTTTTGTGCTTTTTTCTTCTTCTTGATCAATGTAACACTGGAACTGTACTTCCCTTTAAACAATCCATTACAACTGCATGAGATTGTTTCCCCTGGTCTTACAGTCTTTATATGAAGCCAAAACTGTGGCAACTGAGAAGGTGAATCTCCTCACTTTTAACGATTCCTGGATTTAACCAGCAGTGTGAACGACAAGCAGGGCAAGGAGAGCATTTAGCTGAGAAACAGCCGGGAAGCTGATTTTTTCTTCGGAAGAGTTGCAGAGATCAAGAGTTAAGGTAGTGGAATCTGTTCACAGAACAACTCTTTGCTATGAACTAATAAAGCTGTCGAGTTAAAGGCTGTTGTTAAAGGAACTCCATAAGGAGTCTAATTTGCATTTTACCACATACAAAGGAAAGGTCATTCCCTTGGTCAATCCCAACTGAGGCCCCTCTGACCTACATGTTTAGGATATGGCTCTAATCAGTCCTTAAACATGTTAGAAGTGTTCAAAGACATGAGGTAGGGTTTGTCAAATTGTAGCAGGGCAAACAAAAAATGTGCATTTTACCAGCAGATCAACAGTGAACAGTTCACATCAGAAGGTAGTCATGTGCTAGAGGGCCTAGTCATAGTACTTGTACTCGTACTCGTCAACTTCCGCTTTATCTATGACCGGATTGTGGGGGCAGCCGTCTCAACAGACTCGCAGACCTCCCTCTCCCCAGAATCATCCTCCAGGTTTGTAGTGGGAAGGCCAGACTAGTCAAGAGACACAGTCCTTTAAGGGTGTCCTGGGCGGTCCTCTGGGACCCCTGACATTGGGATGTGCCTAAAACACCACTTGAGGGAGATGTTCTAGGAATAACTGAGAAACATGTGAGAGCCACTTTAGCTGGCTCCTCTCAATGTAAAAGGAGAAGCTGCTCTACTCCAAGCTTAGCCCCTTGTATCCGGGATCTTGTTCTTTTGATCATGATCCAAATTTCATGACCACAGATTTCACCACAATAGACAAGTGCAGTGTCCACATTATAGCAGGAGCCGCTTTGATCCAGAATACACAAAGTTCAGACCGAAATTTGATTAAGTAGCTTTTGCAAAATTAAGTAAAGTTAGAGCATTTCTATTCACAAGTGGTTTTCATCCAATTGGACTAAGTTTGAACTATCTTATTAAAAACTGACTAAAGTTTTGTCTGTTTTAGTTACAAAGGGTGGAAGTGTAAAGAGTGTTGTAACTGCACTGTGAGGTAGCTTTGCAATGAATAAACACAGCTCATTTTATTCACATGTGAAGAAGTTTAAGGTGCACTGCTTTTAAAAGGCACTCTTAGATATTACAACAGAATTGCAGAAATGCCAAGTCACACTTTGATTTAAGAAACCCATACCAGCATGGGAGCTAAGATCAGATGTCTGCTGAACATATAATAACATTTCAACAGACAGCTAGAATGCCTGTCATAGTTTTTTTTCTTGTAATGTTTTTGTCCAGAGGAGCTTAGGCAGAGGAAATGAGTCTAGCTTGGACTGTTGTCTCGTCTAGTTGGACAGGTTCAGTAGCTTTGATTAAACCCTGATTCATATCTCTCTAACAATCTCCAGTTCTTTAATCATTTCTTAATAAACTACCTGACTTACCCATTCCTTTGGTCTCCAGGGTTGCTATTGAAGCTGTTTTCTAGACAGGTTTGGAGAATCTAAGAGCACTTTTCCATGGAACCTGAGATTAGATATGCCTTAGGGGCCCAGACATAATAACAGGGCAAAAGTAGCACCTGCTCTAGTGTTAAACTAGGCTGTGTAGCTTTGATTGGGATGGTTTACCCTCTTTTTATTTTCTCCAGTGCTACATTTTTGCTCTGGAATGCCTTTAATAGCTTTCCAGTCTCCACATAGTGCACCTGTGACTGGCAAGGTGTTTTATTAGTTTGGATTTTTGCGTGCCCACCCACCGGTGCCAACTTTAAGGAGGCCTTGACGTCCCTCTACTCGTCACGTGGTGTCAGCTGGTGAAAGAAGTCTCTCTCTTGTTGCATAGAAGAGAACAATGTCTTCTCTCTTCTCCCTCCTCAGATGCTAATGTCTCCTGTTTGAATTATGTAATTGGATATGGTGCAGAACCCGTCCAGTAACCCAGGCGCGGGAGGAGACTTTTACTCAGCCCCCATGTATTTGTTTTCTATTTTCTTCCTACTTCACTCTTGCTTGTTTTTCCAACCCTCATCCATCTTTTATGTTTTCTTGCTATCTGCGTTTCAACCTTCAGCCTAATCCTCTGGTTATTGTGCTCTTACCTGCGAGCAAACAGTGAAAAAACTGTTGCTGCTGTTATATTTCTTCCCTGAAGCTGTCTCTTTCTGCTTCATCGTAGGTTCATACCCAAATGCTACACACTGGTTCTCATGCGGGGCTTTGTGTGTTTGAACTGGAGGAACAAGTTGGACCACAGCTGAAAGAGAGCTTAGGGAACATACAAAAAGATGAGTAAAGGTGCAAAACTAGCTTAGGAAGCAAGGGAAAGGCTTTCTCCAAGTTTCTTTTAGAAATCTAATTGAAATGGTCCTCATGAAGGACTTTATATCAGCCTCATCATATTTTGAAATCAGTGCAAAGTCCTCCCACAGGTCAGTGCTTTAGGGAGTTTCCTCTCCATCCACGTACCTCCCAGCTGCTGTGAAATACAGAGAAACAGGAAGCCATGTGGTTTGATCATTTGTTGCACGAGTGTGAGTCAGAAGGACTGAGAAGTTCAAGAGGGATGAGATCAGAGGAGAAGAAGTACATTCTCAGGCGGATAAACACAGGTAGAGACTTCTTTTCTTTCCCCAAGATGTCCTTAGCTCCTGTGAAGAGTTATCGCTGCAGCTCTCCTCATATTTTTAAACTTTCTCATATAAGTGCTTTCTTGTGGGGAAGTTAGATCTATGTACTGTGAACCTAATGTGATTTAAAGCAGCATTTTTAAAAAGCAGGTTAAACTACAGAAAAACGAGGGAAAACAGCCAGATTTGTAATTATTCCACTAGAGAAACTTTAAAACTGTTTCTTTTTTCCAAGCAGCAGCATCTGAACGTGTGGAAAAGAATTGGAAAATAATTACTTTATGTTTCATGATAGATGGTCACATTTCTTTCATAACATGCTCCTTGAAAAATGTGTTCTACTAACCTAGTTATGAGAGAGAATGAGTTGAGTAGCAAACATACGATGCATGATCTAATGCTTAAACATTAAACTGAAAATTAGCAGCCAGCCTTACTCTAACAAAAAATATTGATTATTTCACGTATAAAAATGTTATTTATGGTGTTTATTTATATACAGAAAAGATTTATTATGTGAGAAAAATAAACTAATGTTAGTGGATTGATTTGTCGCCTGTCATCTTCTTAAAGTAAATTAGTGAGTTATGGCTGGAGGTATTAGTAAGTATGGATAGTGTTTCTTTAGTTTTCACACTAAGATGGTCTTTTGTTTCCATAAAGGCTCCCATATAGATTTGTTTGTTTTTCACTAAGTAAGGGGAAAAGTCAGCTTTTTTTTCTATGCTAGTGAGCTGCAGTGCTTAAAGCAACAGGTGGAGGAGGGGAAGCATTGTTTTATTCTGTTCTTCATAGGGTCAAACACTGCCCCTGTAAAATGAGCTGTTAGGGGTCCACTACTAGTTGAGGATGTTGGCATAAGAATGTTGTAGTTTTTTTATTAACTTTAAAAAATGCTGTTTCTGATATGTAAAAGCTCTATTACTTCAAAAATTGTATATCCTTTGTTATATTTTTCACCTATGGAGGCCGCCATTTGTTCACCTGTGCAATGCATGCTGGGTTGATGATGCGATTAGGTCTCACTGGACCTAATTGTACAGAATTAACACAACAGTAACATTTCCTGAGGATCTTTTTTAACATCTGTTGAAACAAACAAATGGGATCGCTTTGTTATCTACTACTGCTTCTATTAGCTTGAGCTAACACCATTAGCAGAAGCTAACTTGAAATCAAAATCAAATCAGAACGATAATGAACGACTTTCATTGTTTGTACCACATTGTTTCAAAATATTGTAGAATTTATTTTTTTTTCGATACCAATGCTTACGTTTCAAACAGGAGTTCTTTATAGCATAGCTCTCCATTTGGGTTAGCATATCCTAGCAGCGGCCAAAGAAACACCAGGTTTTTCAGCCAATTCTTCCCTCTTCCTCTTTTGGTCCTCCTCATCTTCATTACCTCTTGTTATTTCTACAATCTCATCTTTTTGCAACATGCTCTGGCTCAAACTGAAAAGGTTTAACCTTAATTATTGCTGTTTTGGCTGAAGGAAGCTAGCGCTACAGGACCTAGCATACATCATTTACTCAGAATCCGTTCCACCGTAAGAACATAGTGATGTGCATGTGACAGTGTTATATTTAAATTAATTAAAACTAAGGGAAAAAGTCATTAGTTTAAAAATTTTGCTTTTTATAACCTAATGCTTTAATATCAGCCTTTTGTCTACATTCAACTGTGTATTTTTATTTGTTCACATTTTTTCCCTTTGCATTCAATATTTAAACTCATGGTCTATTTTTGGTGCTGGTTTTCCCCATGAGGACTATTCATGATTTTTTTTCCAAGCACTAATGTCATTAAGCTGCCTTCAAGACAAAATGGTCTCAACATGTTACTGGAATTTCTTCTTCCTTTATTGGATTTGTTAACGCAGTTCGGCTTAACTGAAACTCTGAAATAAGCTAATTTTCCAAGCAACAACAAACAATCTCTATGTTTACACTGAAACTAGAGTGAAAAAAAGTGCTGATCATCCGACAAGACATCGGCATGCGTCAGTGTCAGTGTTTACCACCTGATGACCTGCCTGATCCCTTCCTGCTCCTGCTTGTCATGCTTCAAATACGATCAAACAAAAGCTGTCTGGCTTTTTATCACTCAGGCATCTGATGTACGCTGTAATTCTAATTCAGATATGACCTGGAAAGCATCACCCTTGTTGAATGGTTGATGGATGAAATATTTAATTTAGGTTTGGCACTGACCAGTTTGTGCTAAGCAGGATGTTTGACAGTGTGTTTGGACGGACTTTCAGGGAGAGATGTTCAGTTCTGAACTGAGAGCTGCTCCGGGAAGCAAAGAAATCTGTCCTGAATAACAATCTTCCCCTCATCTGCTTTAATGGTTCAGTTTTCTACAGTTTTAACCAACTCTCTGATTATGTGTTTAAATGATCAGTCATTATATTGTTCTCAGCAAGTTCCTTATGGAAACTGAAGGGCTTCAGATAATTGAACAAAAAGCTGTCTTACTGCACAGGTTCTGTATCAGAGTGAACTTTTCCCACTTGAACCTTTTTTTTCAGAGCTTGTCAGGTCTACATGTGTTATAAGATGGTACATTAATAATTACCCAGTGAAAAATGCCAGGAATTTGTGCGTGTTTTCTCACATGGCTCTCGCTGTACTTCAGCTCTGTTAATAGCAGCAGTTGCCAAACACTTGGTGGGCTTTGAGTGCTAACAAGGTGCAAAGAATGACATGTATCTGTTTGCTTTTCTCACAAATTCCTGTTAAAGTACGTAGGAACATTTTTTTGTTGTGTTTTTTTACTTTAGGGACTTTTTTTTATACAAAGCAACTGAAAGTGACTCTATGGTCCAACATGACCTCAGATAAAAATGCTCTTTAATAACCACGGCGTACAGGAGTGGACATCTTTACATGGTGTTACACACTTTTTGTCTGCTTTTTGCTGTTAGTCAACCAGGAGGTTTTTTTATGCTGATCTGAAGCACTGACAGACACCAAGTCTGAATCTGATAAGTGAGTCTTTGTTCATAACATAGATTCCTACGTATCACTTATAATATGTGGAACTTATCAATATCTAATCCTGTCCATCAAAGTTATGGTTGCTTACATAGGAAAATATGCATACTGATACAAAGATCTACAAACATCCTGCATTAAAAGAAAGCAGGATCCCAAAAAACATTTGTTTAGCTGATATTCCTTCCAAACCACCTATAAGACCCTCTTGAATTTAAGTCAAGGTGAAGTTTCTGACGTTTGTATCTCAAATATTTATATGTTCAAAAAAAGCACCCAGTCCCCCATTTATATCCACCTTAAAGTGTTAGATCAGAATGGAGGGCCTTGAATCAGCAGTTAATCCCTTACTTGTCATTGGTTACCATTTTGATTTCTTAATTCAACAAAAATCTGGTGTATTCTGTAACAGACAGAAGAACCAGGCTAGATCTCCATATTAAAACAGCTCCAGGCTCAAAAGTGACAGCAGCTTATTCTGACACTGTTTGATGAACGTCTTAGTCACTGCTATGTTTGCATTATATAGTTTGTAGAGAGAGGCCAATGAATATTTAAATGAAGACAGGAGGTGGTGTGTCACCAGTGATCTTCCTGTGTGAAACATTGAGGATGGAACATGTAAAACGTTTATGATTAAGGTAAACAGCTTATACAAAAACTTAAGGTGAGCAACAATTTAATCAAAAGCACTAACTTAAAATGCCACATATTTACTTGTTGGTGTAGTCTTTTTTAGTTTTTAATGTTGTTTAAACTAGCAGCAAACCAAGAGATTTGGTCTGATTCTGCCCATAGGACCCTCTTAGGTTATGTGTTGTTTATGTTTCACCCGTAACTCTATTAATTGTATGATAGACAGATTTACTGGACTGATTATCAACGGAAGGAATTTTTTCCAGATTTCCTCTTTAAAACTTTGCTTTACTGATCCTAACATCAAACCCTCCTGACGTTGTGTAACGTAGCTTTGCCTTGTTTGAACAGAGCTGCCTGCAGGTCAGCAGCTTCTGTCTGGCTGAGCTGATTTCTCTGTTTTACTGAAATGATTAACAGTAGTTTTAGCATGAAAAACATCAAAAATATCAGTCAGTAGTAGGTAAGAGACATGAAAAGTTATTAGGAAGTATTTTAGCTGGTTGTTTAAAAAAAGAAAGAAAAAAAACCTGTAAACTTCTTTGTCTTTGAATGACAAAGAGAAAATATCTAAAGAAAATGATGTAGGGAAAATTTCCACCTTTAAATCCTCGTGAGTAGATCCTAAATGTCCAGGTATATGGTGTCTTTGATGTTC
>JAUZNJ010063269.1:0-27283 GCA_034780135.1 Jordanella pulchra
TGATAGGAAAGTTTTATGATTCTACTTTGCTAGAATTAAAATTTATGCTTTCTATACCTTAGTATTTTTTTAATGCTTGGTATCTGTACTTCTGATGATTTTTTAACAAGCTCTAAAACCTTTACTTTCACTGTCAGATTTGTATTTTTAGGCCTCCTAACAGACATAGAGATAATGTAAGAGAAATTATAATGTGCCCATACAGTTAGAAAGACATTTTTGATACTAACAGTGTTATGTAAAACCCTTCCATCCTTTTATCTTAGGGTGCTTCTTTTAATGTGCCTACCTACAGTAGCAACAGGGATAATGCTGGCTGGAACATGTAGACACCCAATTTTCTCCATTATGTCACCTGCAAATTTGGAAAACGTTGCAGGAAATGTTATTATAACAGCCTAAAGAGTGGGTTCTACAATCATAATGACTAATCTTCCAAAAGATATTACCAAAGAATATTCATAATTTGTTGTCAGAGGAGACACATTGTTAGTGGCTGTTTGGAGGATTTGATAGTTGGATTAGCCAGTTTAGCACCATTTCTGTCTTATACTCAACCTTGCAGAAGCAGCCATATCCAAACCATATTGAAATGTAATATATTTATTCAGAATTTGTCAGGATTTATTAACAGAATAAATGTTATAAACTGTAAAATGTAAGTACATTTGGAACATAGTAGGTCAGCCCTACTACAAATTGTAATTTGTTTGAGACTAATTCCTTTTCTATGCCCAGTATAAAAATAAGCTGTTACACAAACAGCTAAGTTGTTCGAGATCAGGGTAGATAACAAGCTCTTTACCTTTAACAAGCTCCTAAATATTTCTCCTATGTCCTTTCTCCTAAAGTATCAAATTCAAACACACTCTTAGTTGAATATTTTGCCATTAGAACTACTGGTTCTCATTCTAAAGTCAAATTTCCCAGCGAACAAATTTACAACTAATTAGGGACAAAAAACATTTCGTCAAAGAAATCACATAGTCATTGTAGTTATCTGTCTCAAATCTCAGCCAAGCTTTGTTCCTATAATTTGACTTCAACCTACCCCTTTTTACCATATGTTGGATTTTTCAATTAATCATCTTTTTTCATCTACTTAAAGATTTTCTACAATGTCAGCTTGAAAGTAAGGACCACAAAACCAGCTTTTCTGAGCTGCAGTACGTTTCATTAGTTTGGATCAAATTTATTACGAAACAAATCTCTCCAGTGTAACAGAACAGTTTAAATAAATCAATTGAATAAAAATAATGATGAACATCTTTCTGAACAAAGCTTTTTATATCTTTTTAATTTCCTATTGTAACAAAATAATTCAATTTATTGTCAGTCCCATACGTAAATCACCACTTTAAAGGAAAGAGCTGTTGTCAGCATTTCTAAGCCAGTACCAAAGATCAGATTTAGTAACCAGTATTGCCAATTCAGTATTGCCTCTGTATTGGAAATAGAATTAACCGCTTTCCACCCTTTTAATACTTTAATTTAAGCACATCTACATGTTCCCCTCTGACAACATTTAGCCTTTAATAAGATGTATTTTTGCAAAAGTCCCATGTGTGCTATGCCCTCTTCTAGCAATGCAGTGGAAGGCTGTTTCACTTCACTTCAATCGCTGATTGGTTACTTGCTGACGAGCCTCCAGGTTTGATTGGCAGTTGATTTTACATTCGTTAAACACAGTATCACCAAGGTCATTGAACAAGCTTTTAGTAACTTTGACAGAGTAAGGCGAAGTAAGGTCCTTCTGGAAAATGAAATTAGTATCTACATATAGCTTGTTTTAGTTCCCTGTAGATTAGTGCATTGACTGTGGACTCTAGAAAACTCAGTGGACTGACACCAGCAGATGACACTGCTTTCCAAAGCCGCATTAGTTGTGGAAATGTCACACTGGGCGTCATGTAATATGGTTTCATTTAGCTAAACACAGGCTTTCCCATAGTTTGTGACCTTCTAACCCAGACATAGTGACCACTCAGAGGCTTTGGAAACCCATCACAGGTGTTTCAAGATGGTTAAGGTGTTTAAATGAATCATTTTAATAATGCTAACAATTGGAAAAAAATGTGTTGTTTATAACCCAACACAAGCAAATTATTTACAAGCTTTGTGCTCTTTAATCTTATGCAAAAGAACACCCAAGAAAACAAACATTGTTAACATATGTATGTATGTGGGATTTGTTTTTGTCAATATGTGCAAAATCAAGATTACACACTTCCATGCAATAAGCACCCTACATATCTGAAGGGTTTTGGAGAGAATGATTCTTTTTTAGCTGTGCTATAACCTCACACTGACAAGTTATAAGTAATCCAACCTTAAATTATGGTGACTGGCAATTTTTTTTATCATTCATCCTTCATGCTCCAGGGTCCTGTTTACTCTCTTAAAATGGGATTTATGTGTCAAGTATTACCCCATCTTAAGAGAGTGCGCTGCTAAGAAATGAGACACTCTGCACACATTTGCAGTTTTAATACTGTGTGCAGGTTTTCCCTGTTGTACTCAAAATGCTGGCTGACTCCAGGAGGGGAATGTAGTAAATAAACCTTAAACTTACAACACAACGCAACGTATAGAAGTAGAAAACAAAGGTTTACTGACATTTTCATTGTGGCTTTGTGTCCTCCAGAAGTTACAGTTATTTCTATTTAAGAGTTGTTCATAACCTGTTTACAGTAGTCATACAATGGCTCTCCATATTTGCCAACCCTTGCCAATAGAGCTGTCACTTGCAGAAAATGTCTGTGAAGTTACAATTTTTTCTTGGTACAGGGTGCAAAAAAATTAGGCAGCGTGGACATCAGCCAGAGAGGCGTGACAGAGACTCGTCACACATAAGCAGGCTTTATGCTCTTTTCAAGTCATATCAGAGATTTTCTTCAGAGTTTAGGTCTGGGTACAAAGATTACAGTGGAAGAAATTAAATTGCATCTGAGTCAGGTAAACCAGTTCTGCATTTATTTTGCCATGTTTTTTTTTTTTTTTTTGGCAAAACCCCGTACAACCCAAGAACTACCCCTGTTAAAAATTGCTTGGTATTCCAGGTTCTTGATGCCATGCAGTCTAACAAGGTTCTAAGGGTCTTTCGGAGATACACAGGCCTGTAGAACCAAGATTTCTCAACAATATTTAAAAGTGATCATGAGGTGGTTCCCCACATATTAATCTTTTTTTTCAAGCTAAAACCACTTGGATAATTTGTCAAAAGTTGGCTGTTACTCTCCTCTGTATAAAGCGTTTCCAGTTTAAGTTCATGTGGCATTTAGCAACCTTTATGAATTTATGTACAGAAAATGTTTCTTTCTATGCATGCATCCCTTTTCAACACACCAGAAACAAATAAATGGTAATGGCCAGGCCTCTTTTAAACTGACAGACATATCAAGGAGGTAATTTGGCCTTTTGTTTCAGGTGTGTTGGAGCAGGGATGCATGCAAAACCTGCCAGTCAATGGCATTCAAGGGCCAACATCGCCTACCCCTGCCCTACAGAAACTGTGCAGAGGTGCACAATCAGGTCAACAACCGTTTATCACAGTTGAAACAGTTTTTAAGCATTTCAATTATTACTCTGGTCGCATATGTTGGAAATTTTAGCTTAGTAGTTATTTTATTTAAACTAAGTCCAAACTTCTGTAAGTCTACCTTTTGCTAGGTAGTTTAGAAACAAAAGTCTTGTATTAGTTATAAACTTTTGGGGATGCTGTAATTAACCAAAGTAACCTGAGAACCTAAGAAAACACTGGAGATGTACTAACTGGAAATAATGATGGTGATTTACAGGGATTTTAAAATGCAACTGTGTTTATGGACCATAATTTAAGATAATTTACAGGTACCTTCTCATCTGTCATGAAGTTAGGTCTATACTGATTCCAAAAATGTATGATTGTCAGTAATGAAGCTTTAAACTGATCGGTTGTGGTCGGTTCTATCCTGTCTGAGAATTTATTTCCTTATAGCTGTCCTTCTCATCTACATTTGTTAAACGTTCTCTGTGTTTTTAACTGCAGCTGTAGCTTATAGCGGACAGACAGTTTTCCCTGCTAATCTTTTGCTTTGAGATTTAATTAGAGGATGCTTATCAATCTCTGCCTGGATACACAGACAGCTGTTAAACATTTTTTTCTTCTATTGTTTTCTCTCATAGCTGTACATACAAAGAAAAGGTCAAATCATTAGTTCAAAAGGCATACAATGAATAGGAATGTTAAACTAGGAGAGTCCCTAAGTGCATGTTTCATATTAGCACGACAGCTTTCTTTGTGCAAAGGCTCAGCTCATTTGCTGTGTTCAAAATGATGTAATGGGTGACAATCAGTCAGCGAGCAATGCTCTAACTGTGCTGATTGTCACACATAAGCAGTTATCACAACATGTCACGCAACCTACCACATCAAATCTGTGCTTCTCATTTCCAAAAAATATGCTTAATATGCAATAATCTCCTTATAGTTTCTCCTAAAATTTAAACACACACTCATGATGTGCATCGTGGGCTGTGCAAAGAGATTTAATTATGGACATTTCCTCCAAGTCTCTCGTTCATTTAACCAGCTGTGTTTAGACAAAATTTGTTCTGACTTGATGAATATGAGTATGTTTAAGAAATTTACTTGCAAAATTTCTAAGTTCCTCATGTAGAATAGTTCATCAGCTGCTCGGGAGTTACAGGTTTGGTAATATGATAGGGTCTGTAAGCATTTGTGCTGATCTGTAAATATAACTGAGTACGATCATTCAATCATTTTGGGCATAACCTCTGACCTACTGTGTGCCTCAAGGATAAGATAAACAGAAGGGCTTTAGAGGAAGGAGTCTTTATCATGAAAAGCAGGACTGGAATGAAGAGTTCTTGTTTTAGTGTCCAGTTGAATAGAAAATTTCAGCACCTACAGAAAGATATTTAAAGCATGCGCAGTTTAGTTCAAGTAAATTAAGAATTTTCCACAGTGATCACAACTTTTGCATTATTGGTGCCATACAGTAGTAACGGTTTAAAAATTCCTCTGTTTCCATGATAGGTCCTTGACTTGCTGGCTTTTATGCTTGGCTGAACTTGGCTGGAAACCCGCAGCCATTCTGCTTTCGGCCTGAAGGGCAGCTTTTAAACCACTACTACTGTAATATAATAATACGATAATATTTTGCTTTATTTTTGTTCACCATTTTCTGTCTTAATTTCTAGCTTTAAACTTCACAATAAAGGTTTTTTAAGTAATGTATGGATGGTCCTCTCCTTCTCTACCTATAGAAAGGTTTGCAACAACACATCTGCTAAAAAAGCTAACTGACAAAATACAGTATGATTGGTATTAGAGATGGACAATATTTCAATATCAATATACATCACAATACAGTTTAATTCAATATTTGTGATATGAATTTTACACACAATTCTGATATTTCAATATACATCACAGTCTATAAATACAGCATTTGTTGCTGACTGATCTTTCAGGTTTCATGTAGTTTTATGTGTTTTTTTTTTATTTTTAAAGCTAATATTTCTTAAATGTTATGTTGGAGGATTTTTATAAACATTTCAAAATATTTGTGATATATTTACGTATATAGACGTTTGTTGTGGACATTCTTGGCTGTCTTTCTAGGGCTTTTATTTTTTTCTGCATCGATATCAAAATTATATCTAAGAAATCTATCGCTATATAAATTTTGGTCATATCATTCAGCCGTGGTTGGTATAGAGAAAGACTTGAACTGGACCTGAGACATCTAATTTCCACCTTTTTGTTATTCTGGTAATGGTGAAGTCAGCATAGGTAATCGGATTGTAACTGCTGTTTTTGGAAACTGTGGTTTGCATATAGTTGTAATCCAGTCCTTTTAATCTGAAACCACTTAAAAATATTTTATATTCTTACCTTAAACAGTGACCATATTCTTAAGAGTGTTAGCCTCTGTGTAATTTAATGCCAGAGGTAAACAACATAATACAGTGTTGTATACTTCTTGGCTCTGGAACAAACTTGCTGTAAACCTAAGATGAGGAGAGAATGTTGGTTTCATTACATGAGGGCTAAAAACATTAACTTTATGTTTACTACAGCTTTTAATCAAACAATCTGGCTAATAAATGGCATAAAATATCAGTATCTTTTTTCCTTTAAAATCTACATTTTAACATTTTGTTCTTTTGTTTTGTGTATTTTTGTTTTTGCTCAATTATATCTTTGCTTTGATGTTCTATAAAGCACTTGGGTTGCCTTTTGTATAAATGGATCCTTTCAAATAAACTTGCCTTGCTTAGTGTATCAAAAGCAGTCATGTCAGGCCTTTGTGTTTTGTTCGATCACATTAATGAAAAATACAGCTAATGTTAGTCATTCTTAACACATTAACTGAAAACTGTGCTGTTAATTATACATGTTTTTTTTAATTGTGTATATCGACATTAGTCACTACAAAAACAGGTTGAATAGGTGCAAATATATATAGTTTCAACCTGGGAACCTTATCGTTTGAGGGTTTTTAAGGGACAGCATTAGCTAAGAAACTGTCACATTGGCTGTTTTTTTGCAAGTATTGCTATGTACAGTAGCTCCAACCTGAGGGTAAAAAAAATCTACATTTTGTTGTATAAGATGTATGTAGTCCTCTTCCTGACCCCAGATAATGTCTGGACTAAGGAAACTCCAGCCCTAATGATCCTCTCTACAGACTTTATTGTTCATTGCAGTCTGGAGCTGTCCTGTTTAGTCGATGAGCCAAATAACATAGTGTTGGATGTGCACAGAACAGACTGTAAATTGGCAAAACTGTATAAATCTTTTGCAAGGCACTGTAGGCTATACAATAAGCAATAGTGTGTCCTTAGACCAGGCTATATGATGAAAAATGCTTTCATATAATTTTTTTTGCAATAAAAATGTAGATATTGCCCATTACATCTGTTCAGAAACTGTATCTTTTTCTTGATTCACTGAATCTCTGTTAACATCATTGTGGCCTTGTCCACATTTCAGCATCTAGTGCCTTCGGATTCTCTCCTGCAACTTTAAAAGCTTGTCGTGTTGCTCTTCCATTACTAGAAAAAAAATCATCAATTAGACAGTGATCCAATATATAACTCTAATACACTCAGCACAAGGTTAATGGGCTTTTCACATAACAAGTTATCACATTTGCACTCAGTTTATTTTAAGTGAGGCACTGCTGGAACTGCCTTGCCCATGCAGACTCTCTGCCAGGAACACATTGCTAGAGGAGTTCTGCTGACTGGCGCTAAATGAGGAGGAAAGGTCTTTGTATTAAGTGATGACACTTCAACAGAGTTTTTTGTTGGTGGACATGTCGTTTCCTCCCAGTTTTTTGTCCTCTGGAAGCAGTGGACACCACTGGCTGCTGTGTTTTCCTTGCAGCTGTGGGAGCTGCTAGTGGGAGGCAGAGCATATGTTTCCCCAGCCTGTTTGTTCCAGAGTACAAAAAAAACAAAATACAGAGCCATGCAGGTGGCACTGTTTCCTCTGCAGCTGTGTAAGCCTGCTCAGGCCAGGCTTTCAGCCAGTGCTGCTTATGGCACCTTCCCCAACAGCTGTGTCACTGATGACTGGATGAATGAAAAAAGGACAAAAGTTAGAAGAAACACATGAAGAAAAATAAATGGGAAATATTCCTCCTTGAATTTGTCTTGTCAATCACATAAAAATGTTTTTTTTTTTATGTGATTGACAGCAATCATTCTAAAGGATTATTTGTAATATAGTCAATATTAAACAAATTTAAATTAACATTCTATAGGAAGTATTGAGTGCAGGTGGCGCAGGGGTTAGTGCGCACGATCCATGTCCAAAACGGGCAACCTGGGTTCGAATCCAGCTTGTGGATTCCTGTCAGCCTACTGTCAGAAAAAACAATCCACTAGTGCCATAAAAAGCTCAAAAAAGAAACAAATTAGAAAGCCAATAACCTGGTGGCATAAGTGCGTGGATTTTCAATGTAAAAACTATAAGAACCTACCATGAAGAAGGTAAGCCAACAGAGACAATATAATACTTTAATCAGTGTTCTGCAGGAAAAGCTTAGCAACACAAATATTAGCTGGAGAAATAAGCCTGTTCTATGTAGTATTCTGCATGATAACTTAGATGACCTAAACTAAAGGATCCACTGCCATGATATTGGTCCCAAATATAAAAGCATGAATTTCAGGGTATTGCAGGGTTTTATGGCTCATGGGTTTTGGGCAGGAAATCTGGGATCAACACATCACTGGGCAGGTGACCACAATTTTATACCTTTATTTTTACTGAATATGAATGTTAAATTAAAAGTGAAAAAAAGTTAAACAGACAAACTTTCATACTGTTTTCCTTAAAGTAGAAATCCTATACATTTTATTTATACACTGCAATGACCAGAGAATCATGGTATCCCTTGCATGACTCCACACAAATGGATTGTTGAGAGTAGCTAAAAGTGAGTGATGGTAAATTTAGTTTAAATGTAATATCACTGGGAATGTCTTGACTCAGAGATAAGCAGAGTAATGAGTTCTGTCTTTGTTCTTCTATGGTTTTATGTTTAACAACAATATGCTTTTTAAAACCACAAAGGCCAATTTCTAGACTTTAGTCTTAACTTTCACATAGATTTAAGGTTTGTTTTGCCATTCTAAATGGTATCCTTTACAAACCCTTATCATCATGCTGTCATTGATTTCTTCATTTGCCATCTTCAGGCACATGTGGGATACACTGTTTTGAAGGGGAACATGACCTATTTACCCACCCACTCTTATTAGGTGACTCATGTCTGCTGCAGTTTCATTTCCTACTCAGTTGATTTGTTCCACGTGATGATTTTTATCCAATTACTCTGCCACCTTTATTGCACACATTCTGATTTGTGTGTTAATGTGTATGATCATTTTAATGTTACTCTATGTGGGAAGTCACAAATTCACAATTCAATTGACTCTTCGAGAGTTAAACATCACTCACCATATTTTATATCAGTTTTGGGATTTTGGGAAGCTTAATCAGAGAAATAAAACACCCAACACCTTCACTGAGGACACTCCATAGCAAAAGAAAGCCAAAGTGTGTGACCAGACTAAAATTAGCTTCATTAATGTTCACATCCACTTTGCCTCACTGCACATTTGACCTCCCTGCATTATGTTCACAGATAGGTTGAGGCTGGTGATGAGATTACCATAAGGGCACAGACCTGGTAAAGTGCAAAGTCAATCGACTCATTCATAGGTTGTCAAATTTTTAGTCTTCTAGGTGTCCTTTGCAACCATTGTGTTATTAATGCTAGAAGTAAATGCGTATATGGAGCAGTCTTTCTGGCATCTAAGACTTCGACATCTAGTATCCAGATAAGTTATTTTTCCATATACTCCTTTGGAAAAAAAATCTTTTGTCGATGCTTCATGTAAGTTCCTCTTTTTGTTTGGCTTATATCTTTGTTACTTTAGATGTCTGAATGACACCCATCAAGAAACTTTAAAAAAACTGAAGCTAAACTAAATGAATACATTTTAAACAGGGCCCAAGATTAATTTACTTAATATTTTGTTTCGCACCAACTTGGAACAAAAATTTCATTAGATGTTCTATGCAAGACAAATGGGTCCTAATAATATTGCGTAAGTTAATGACCTGTTATCTAGTCACACCGAAAACAAGCATGCCAAATTAAATAGGCTGCTGTTATTCAACCCTTTGGATCACATGTCAAAGCTTGTCTCTTTATGAACCAAAAAGCGATTTTTTTTTAAATTCTTGCAGTCGTAATTATTTAACTGTACTTTTACACATCATTACAGTTATTGCTGTCCGTGGTTATAACTGTTCAGCGTATAATTGAATAACTGCATAAATATTTAAGATATTTATTAATTTAATTGTTTATTTCTTTGTTAGGATCAGAGATGATCATGAACTTACTTGGACTTCACGTCACACATTCAGTATAAAACCCCAGATTCTAAATCTAGCAGTAAACCACTGTAGCTCTTTGTTTCACACCAAACAAACTGACCAAAAATGTCTGGCAGGCACTAAAGTCTTTCAATTGCTTGTGTTCTGGGTTTCATTGCCAAAATTTGTTTTTATAGACATATGAAACGGGGATAGATCACTGTCTCCAAGTAAAAAAAGACCTTATAGTTCTCCAATGTGTGAGAGAAAATCTGCCATTAATGAGCAGATAAAACACTTTGAAGACAGTTGCTGTACAAAAGGTTACAGGTTACGTGATAAATGCCAGGCGATGCCTCTGTTCCCATTAAGTTCTGGCATTTTGAAGAGATGAAGAGCTAGAACCGGTGGTTTAATACTGTAATTGCAAACAGGAGCAAAGCTCAGAAATGTTTCTATTAATACACATGATGAAAATAGTCTCGTTTAGTGTTATTTTTATCCCAGTTAAAAACACGTGGCAACACATCAGTGTTGCTTTAGAGTTATTTAAGTATCAAAGTGAGTTTTGAGAAAATCTGAATTTCTTTAGCCTTGAACCCTGAAGACCCAGAGATTTTTTAAAAGCTTCTGTCACACTGTTTCCTATCTTGGAACATTTGTTGTGTTATCTATAACATCTGGTCCAAACCGGAAAAATGAAGGGTGAAACATCAGATATTGTCACATCTGTGAAGCTGTCCTGCCTTCTTCAAAGCCCCCCTTTATTTTATGCGTTTATTTTTGTGGTTAAAATGCAGATAATGCTCATGTGAGCGCAGAGTATATTGCTTTAGCTATAGTCTCTCCATCTCTCATTTATTTTTCAATATTCAATGATTACTTGCCCATTTAGGAAAGAAGGCTTAATATCTATACACTTAAGATTACTGCCCTCTAAGTGATCTCTAAGTTATTTGCTGAATAAATCAGAATGTAGGTTAGACTTTTCATCTCTTGTCTTTCAGCATATTGTACCTCTTGTTGAGTGATTCATATCATTTAAAATATCAGATGTTATGGTATCCAGTACTTAAGAAGCACTTTAAAAATACTGTTTTACTCTTGTTTGAGTAATCACTTGAATGGCTACTGTTTACTCTTAATGAAGTAATAATATGATGAAGTAGTATAGCAGTAGTGTATTGATGAGTATTGCATTGATACTCTTAAACTCTTTCAGGAAGTGTAAATAACTCGAAACTCTAACGGCTCTGGGTAGACATGTTTCTGGTTCTGCCACAGTGTCTCATTTAATCTACTTAAAATCTTACACCTTTTATGGGAAAGTGGATCTTTTAGATTAATTTGACAAGGACTCTTTTGTGACATTAAGTGTCCCTCAATCTCCCTCAGTCTTGAGTCTCTTATTTTGATCTGGGGTTAGATGGTGTTGACTACTACACGGATGTTTGAAATGCAGATGTCATAAATATTATTTATTTATACATATATAGTATATATGAAGCATCTAGACACCTTACGCTTGAACATGTTTTAAAAAATACTTTCAGACACTGATTTCTTTAAACATTTCAATTTTATGCGTTTTATTACTACATTAAATTATTAAAACATATTAGTCTAAAAAGTATTGTGTACCGGATATTGAAATAAAAAGCTTCACTTCCGATTATATAGTTAAAATAATTTGCTAACCAGATAGTGTCTTCAAGTTTTTAAGCATCCTTTGTGTGTGCTGCTACTCTGCTTGTCTTTGATTCTTTAACTGCTTTGTGGTGCTGTTGGCTAAGCTAGCAGCTCCAGCAACAGGCTCTGTGCTCTAAACCATCTGAGAACTTTGACATTCTTCTTATGACCGTGATTCGTCTGTGACTTAAATACAGAGGTAGATAATTCAGGTCCAGAGAGTAAAAAAACTCCCTAGTTTTCTTTCATCCTGTTTACTTAACCACACAATATGTTTTCTGTTGCTGAAAATGCAAATGGTCTGAAATGAAAACTTAAAAAAACACCATTAAATTACAAAACGATAGTCTGAAAGTGATTTTATTAAAGGGATTTGACCAATATTTTTAACTGTTCTGTTTAGCGGCCTGATATTTCTTTAACAACATTTAATGAGTTCTATGTTCTTTTAAATGCATATGCATTTTTTATAAGGATAATGTGTCATGCACTTTAAGAAATCAAATATGGAAGCACCTTAACACTGCAGTAGCATCAGTTTTTTAACATTTACATGACCTTAGGGGTAACTCCACGTTTTGATTGAGAAAAGGAATATGAAGTGGTTCTGATTCAATAGAAGACAGAAAATATTTTGAGAAAAAAAATAATGAAAGTGTTTTTTTCCCATTTTTGCCAAACATTTGAGCAACAATTTATTCAAAAGTGAAGTAGATGGATTTTCTATTAACTGAATGTCTATACAACCAATTTAAACAAGCATTAAATATTTTAACATTTAAACAGAGTAAAATGTTTTAATTTCCAACTATGCTGATGAATTTGTTTTTCCATTAAATATTTTGACATGAATCCTCAGTTTTTTGTCTCTTTCAGTTTGTTTGTCCACAAAGATTTATATTGTATGTATCAGAATGAATAATGGACTCATATATTTTTACTTTCAGCCTCCTGACTAGTTTGTTCATGTTCTAAAAACACCAGTATTTTAAGAGGAATAGGACACTTTGGCTATGCTGAAGCTCTGCTCTTCTGCCAGAACCTGGAGCGATTGATGGCTTTCCTGTTGTATAAAAACCCAACCCCCATTCTGAGTGTGTAACATGCACTCTCCACCCCATCTTTCACACACACCCTCTTACGTATGTGCCGTATCCATAGTAATGTGTGGTATCACCACAGAGCTAGTGGCTGCACATGCTGTAAGCTGCTGTTGTCATGGGATGTGCCAAATTTATCGAACACAAGGAGCAGAACAAGAGGAGCAGAGAACATTGTTTCCAAGGGACTAAATGATTTCAGCAGCAGCCTTTTAAGTTATACTCCCCTTTTCAAGATTTTATGTAGTGTGTCCTCCATCTTGTACTCCCACAGTGAGCATCCTGTTACAGGATTTTAGAATAGTTCACAGATACGATTTAGTTTGATATAAAAGACTGGCATAAAGTCAATAATAAACATATCAATAGCATTTTTATCCATATTAAAAGTAGCAGTAATAATCACCTGCTTTTTTATCATGTAACTCTTGTGTATCATTATGATAGATTTAAGTTGTTAAAAAAGTGCAGATATAGATGTAATTGTTGTGGTAAATTTAATAAAGCGAAGGTTAACTCAGTGCTTAGTCTCAGCAACATACAGTATTTCTATTGTTATTCTCTGATGTTCTGCTCTCTAGTGGCTATTAATGTAAATGTAGCAGAGGTGGTGACATGCATATTAAATAAGTTCCCTTTAGTTTTAGATGTGCAGTTTGCTTTTTCTACTTTGTACTTTGTAAAGTTAAGTTGAGAAAATTGCAAAAATCTGAAATGATAATAAAACACAGGGTTTCTTTTGAATGCTTAAAGTGTTCATATGACAAACAGAGCATTTTAGATTGTTTAATAAATGTATCTCATTATTTTTAATAAAACCCTAGAAATATAATGTGTATTTTCCTTAAACTAAGTCTTCCTTTTGGTTAAATTAAATGTGCTCTCTTAACATAGTATACCGGTAGTAGCAAGCTGAGTTGCATGCTTTGAGCTGCTCGTAATGATTTTTTTTTATCCTCCTGCTGCGTATGTTGCTCTGTGTACGAACAATACAGTGAACGTGTCCCTATGAGGCCACAGTCGACTGGCATTCTGGGGCACTACAGTAATTAATGTGCCCATAGCACATTGCTACACAAACAACACACATACCACGTGGAGTCGTGGTATGTGTGTGTTTGCACAAGTCCTCGTGTTTTGGTGGCTTTGCATGTTACATGTATTCAAATCATTGTCTCATTAAATAACCAAAGCACATCTGAACTAAAGCTTATGCTATTTGTCACTGCTATTGATACAGAAACACATTTTAAAAGAAAATGTTTTGCTTCATCTCATCACTGGCATTTCTAAAAGCTTTTGTTGTTAAAACTATAAATACAACAACAACAAAAATATCACCCAGGTTCAATTTCATAATTTGAAACACTGCAGAAGAGTCTGGCTTTTTTTCTAAAAATTGTCAAGTGACTGTCTTTCTCTTATAGCTGTCAGTGATAAAGCAGTCATTCCCGTGGAAGGCCAAACTGTCTGCTTGAGTGATGGTCTGCATTTATTAGATGTGGTGACGACTGATGCAAAACCTGGGATAAGTGAAAAGAGACATTTCAGGTTGTTTGCAGGTGACTGAATCCCACCTGATTTGAAGGTTGAGGCAATGCATTAAGACACTGGGCATTATTAAGGCCACATTATCACTCCAATTAGACCTACATATTACAGTATTTTATGATCACACTTTAATAAAGTTGGTAACTATTATAAGTCTAATGGCAAGAACAGAAAACCCAGAAATTCATCTGAACACAAGGAGCCGTTTGCAAGATTTATTCACAATAAGGTTTTGTTGGGAAACAGGAAATAGCTGGTACTGTATGCGCACATACTTGCTTTTTGGTGAAAGACAGGTAGTTAGGAGCCAAAAGGTGGGTCCGATATCTAGGCAAGGGTCATAGACAGAAAGGGGATGCAGTGGTATCAAGAGGGTTGTGTCCAAAAGAACAATGACAAATCCAACCAGAAAAAACAAGCAAGGTAGCCAGAAAAAAGTTAAAATTATGGAAGTTTATTCATACAAATGATCTTTAAGTAACTGGTGCTAAATGGATGTGGGAACTTTGTATGAAAAGGCAGCAACACAGAAGGGAGGAGGTAAATGAGCTGCCACAGGTGAACCTGCTCACGCTACTCAGCAGAAAACAGCAGTGGACAGTCTGCCAGCCCAAAGGACAACAGAACATTGGGAAAACAGGGACAGAAAACAGTGGCTTTAAAATAAGGACATTTTGGTTTCCCACATAACCAATAAAATATCATAAGGAGCACAAAATGTTTAATGAAAGGGCCAGAGAGTGACCCCAAACACACACATTCAGTACAATCAGATAAATAAATAAAGAGAAGAAATGCTCTATCTTAGAGGTTTCAACTCAGTTCCTCAGGGCCCACTGCCCTGCATGTTTTAGATTTGTTTCCGCTCCAGCACACCAAATCAAATGACTTAATTTCCTCCTCAGCAGCCTCAAAGGGCTGGAGAGGCCTGTTAATCACAAAGTTATTTAAGTCAGATGGAGGTAGTGAGAGCACCTAAAACATGCTGGATAGTGGGCCCTAAGGACCAGGCTTTAGTGTTGACTTCATGAAAGGTGTGTGAACATGAGCTTGGAACTACAACTAGATGATTTCAAATACAGCCTCATTCTGATTAATTAAGCTGATTAATTAATTGAAACATTCACAAATTTAAAATATGCAGAACACTGGAGTTGGAGGACTGGAATTAAAAAGAAATTTAAAAAATCTCTTATTGCACAGTTAAGTTGACAGTCAATACACTGGAGTCTGTCCTTAAGATATAATTTCAAAAGGGAACTTTCGTGCGGGGATATTTTCAGTGAGAGATACTGGGATTTATACCTTGCAAGGGAGGTGTTTGTTCCTTGTGACACAACAGTTTTCAAACTTCATTCCATTTACAAGAAAAAATAGGACTGGGTTTTGATTCAAATTTCAAGAATTGATTAGATTTTGATTCTCAATATTTGATGGAAGTTTTTATCATCAAAAAAGTAAAACATCAGAAAGTTCAGAACCATTTAGAAATAATACAGTAAATATTATTTCAATATTTAACTCTTCCTATAGACTTGTAAGGTTGCCCGAGAAAAGCTTGAAAAGTGTGGAATTGGATTCTAGTATTTTCCAAGTCTGGAAGGGTATTCTGTTTTCACAGCCACCATCTATCCATCTATCTATACCTCGCTACCAATCTCTCTCTCTAAGAGTCTGTTTCTTAAAGATCTCTTATAAATTTGTAGTAAACCCTTCTAGTTAATATAACATTAAATCAAAAGGACTGGGAACTGATTATCTTTAACCTTAAGATATTAAGAACATTTAACAGGTACATTCTTCAGGACAAATAGATCTGGTACAAACCATCCCAACCAGAACATTCTCTTTTTACCATCCCTCCAGACTCAGAATCATGCAAACCCACATTAACACACATGAAGACAGCTTTTCCCCTTTGGCTGCTGGAGGAATACAAATGTTACTAGTTCCCTATGCAATAAATTAACTAATTCTTGTCTAATTCTTCTTCTTTTGCTCTTCCTTTTATATGGAAGCACAACCATTTATACATTGCAGGTCTTTCAATATCATAAGAAAGTAAATAATTGTTTTTCATTTGTGTTCCCTCAAAATAAGGGAATTCAGTCCAGACTTCAAATATGACATCCACGTTTATCTTTATTATTCATACGATGCTTTGAAATGCTTTTACGTAGTTTTACTTGCATAAGTTTCACAGTTGACCATTAGACTAGACCACATTAGTAGGAAAATGTATGAATATGCCTCTTGCAGAGATTTGACAGGCTGACATTTAACACATTTCAGATAAAGCTTTTATGTAGACAAGACCTTAAGCACATAAATCTCTATCTCTCTTACAGCTCTACCCACCTCACTGTCCAGGAAATGGAGAAAAAAGTGTTTACAAAAAATGTAACCTGACAGGATACTGACTGGAGTTATTTATGTAACAAAGAAAAAAAGTCTTCATCATCAGTTGTCATAACAGCTTAAAATCCTTTCCAGTGTTTGCACATGAAAAATATACTGTCACAGAAACAGAATGCCTTTTTTCATCTTTGACATTAAACATACCATAAATTCTTAAAAAGTGAGAAAGACTGAGAAGTAAAGTGTTTGAATAACTGACATTTTAGCAGAAATTGTATATTAATACCTTGAATATAATATCTGAGATAAATATTATCAAAAGAAACAATAAAGAAACATTTTAAAGACTGCAGGTTTGTAATAGGTTTGAGTGTGGTAATCTTTAGGAAAGTGCAAAATGTGTATGTATACTTTTGCATAAAAAACATCTGCTGCATTATACTCTGTTGCAAGGCTATTTAACGATTTAGGTCTTGAATTTGTTCAGACCTTATCCCAATTCTTTTGTGTGTTTAGTTGTGGTCATTGTTCTGTTCTAATGTGCAAATTATCTCCATCAAGTTTTTTTAAGCTTCTACAAGGCTTGTGTTAATAATAATTTGAACCCTTGATTTTAAACATTTGCAAACGTTTTTTTCTAACTACCTCAAACATATTATATAAGTTATATGAATAACTTATATAATATTATGTCGACTTTAAGATGAAAGTTGACTTTACAGGGGTGATTATTTTTTCCCTTAGATGAACAGTGTATTCTATGGTTAGTTCAATTGCTCCATCTAGTGTTCACAACAATATAAAATGGTCAGAGCACACAGTAGTCTGCTGTTGATGCATCATGCAAGCTGGGTTTACTTTGGGGTCAAACATCTTAAAAGTCATCAACATCATAGCACTTACACTTTTCTAAATATAAATCTTTTACAGGATTTTCTTGTAGACATTGTCTTACAAGCATAATCAATAGATTTCCCTTTTATGGATTTTTTACTTCATACGGTTAAACTGAAAAAACCCCTAGAGAACTACCTTTGTAAAAAAAAAGAATCTCTCTAATGTAAAGCTTCACCATTGTCTTGTCGATATGTTCAGTCAAAGTGGAAATGCCTGAGTAACCAGTTTACACGGAGCATTAACGGATCATTTTACATCATTTTTGTAACATGAGAGCAAAGTCTTCAGGCCCCCAAGAAGGAAGTAGACAGTCGCAGCTCAAATTTTTGCTCACTTTTCTCCATTCTGGTTTTTCTTTCCACAACTACTTCTCCTCCATTTGTACCAACCAGCACACAGAACAAACAACAGTATCTGCAAGATCAACAGTGACCACTAAATCAATCCTCAATGGGCACTTTATAACTTATAATAATGGTATGTCGCTAATGTCCTGTAATGATCCTTCCTGTTGATGGCCACGCCTCAATGCTTTCTCCTCCACTGCGCCTCTGACAGTTGTCTGACAATGCTTTGAACTTTGGAGAATCAAGTCTCCTCTCCTATCCCTTAGCAGTCTTTTTCTGAGTAGTGCAAGTATAAAATCACTGCTGCTGGGCTTATCTAAGAAAAACGATGACTTTTCCTTTGAGAAAATCTGTTTCAGGTAGGCTGTTGTTCCTGATGTTACATTTTAACTGCTCATGTTTCTCTGTTTTTTAACTATATACACTGTGTGGGAAATGTACTTATTTTCATGTAATTTGTTGGCATGCATAAAGGAACAGTTATTATGCTGAATATGCAGTGTGTGTATGTATGTATGTGGGGGGAGGTATGTATATTGAGATCAACCTTTTTTCGAGCCTAATGTTGCTGTCCATGGTGCTGAAATGTAGATGACTTTATTTTCTACTCAATGTTAAACCGTTTTTATTTTCCTGTATTTGAGAAAAGCTTTTAGTGTGAAGGGTTTTTATACAACTTCGATCCTTATTTTAATCTAAACTAATTTGCCAAATTCCCGTCCCTTTCTTGTAATCAGTGATTGTGGTATTTCTGACTGATTCCAAGGTGTGGCGTTTGCATTTGCATTTGGAAAGTAAAAAAAAACAAAACAAAAAAATAGTCAGTGTCAATTTTGGTCTTACAACTGTAGATGGCACCATTGGTTAATCCTTAAATATGCCCTGTAGGGAGTGAAGGTAATGCAACTCGCGATGCTTGGAAATGGCAGATCTAACCTTTATGAAAGTATTTTCGCATCTCGTTTATTTTACCTCTCTTAATATATTCTTTTGAATTCTTTACTCTTAGATACACATTTTGACGTATGGGACTTACAAAAATTTCCAGATCGTTTCAATATTTCCCGTGTGCTCAATGTTTTTTACTATTGTGTTATATTCCTACTCATATTAATAGCACTTGTTTTTTTACTTAGTTTTAGGATACTAAAGCAGTGCCAACAGATACGATTCTTACTTCCAGTTAAACTAAAAAGCATCGAAAATATTATTTGACTGTCCTAATCGAAATTGTTAGAGCTGTTTGCCCTATCACTTCAAATAGAATAATTAGAAAACAATCCTTGATGTCCTCTTTTTTTCTTTTGATAGTTAACTTGAAACGTATGTCAGATTTTGTTACTTCTGCTGCTTCTGCGCGCGTCATTTGACTTTGAAACTCTGCTATAATCTCTAACACACACAGGCTTCATGTCCTCTCCCTCCTACTGCTCAGTCTTCAGGTTCCTGTAGGTGCAGACGCTCTGAGCAGCGTAGTTGACCGAGTGTTTGCGCTGTGCGCTCATTTACTATGGGGCGTTTCCTGCTACTCTTCATGGGTTTGCTTTGCTTTAATAACTTGAACAGGAAAAACAATGAACACAAACGGAATCTCCGTAATGATGACTTTATTCTGCTATGAGCTTATAATCGCATTTACAGTTGCGGCACTTTTACGATGAGGATTTAGGGGAACAGTCACGGAAGCGTCTGCAAACAGGTGTTTCCACCCACTGACTTTCATTCAGCAAACCGGTTACTGTGCATGTGCGCTGCTCTGTAATTTTAACAGGATGAGTGACCGAGACTGGGTTTGGGTTTTATTTTATTTGTATATTTTTGTGAGTTGGAGAGATGATCCTGTTGGAAGAACATGCAACGCGCTTTGGTGAAAGTCTTTTTCTATCTTCTTTTGGACAGTCGATTTTCCATAAGCCAAACTTCACGTTTTTGTTCTCGGACAATTCCTGAATAACGCCTGGATCAGTAGAAAATGATCCTTTAGGTGGCCATTTCAGCAAGCTGTTTTTTTTTCCCCCTCGGGGGCTATTCCATTTCATTTTCGGTGCACTTTGAATAATCTTTACGTCTGACATCGTCGTAGTTGCACCAGATTGTCTTTAGCGCTGCGCTTGGACCTTTCAGAGTCAGAAACAACTTTTTCCGGATCAATCCATTTTTCTTCTCTGGAAGTTTTCTTCCCCAGACCGCTGCCAAACTGGCTATGGCGGCGGCTATCGCCAGCTCCCTCATCAGGCAGAAGAGGCAGGCGAGGGAGCGGGAGAAGACTAATGCCTGCCGCTGCGTTAGCAGCCCCAGTAAAACCAAAGGAAGCTGTGAGAAACCCAACCGGCTCAATGTCTTCTCACGTGTCAAACTCTTTAGCTCTAAGAAGAGACGCAGGAGGCGACCAGGTTTGTTTTCGGGATATTTGTTAACTTCTTATATGAGTTACAGTTTTATTAAAATCATATAGTGCTTCAATTGGCTTTGCAATATGTTAATAAACTGCAATATGTTTCACTTTATCCAAAATGTTTTTAATATTTTAGTTTTTAACTTTCAAACCCGACTTTTTTAAATTCAGAACATTAAACATTTTTTTCCTTTTACTTTTACCAATACATGATGGTATTATGTATCCGTTTATGAGCCAATAATGAACATGTAAAGAAAATAAATCCAAATTCTATAATTTTAGACCAACACCAGTCACCTCCAGCTCCCATCATTGATTGACAGGTTGCATACAGAAGAAGCCTTTTTTGTGCATGTTTTTGTGTGGACGCAAAAGTTGTCATTTTTTTCCAAGTAATACTTTGAAGGCTTGATTTTATTTTAAATAGAAAATGTAAAACAAAGCTGAAAGCTGTGTCTATGGGTATATTCAAAATATCTGTTCCATTCTAAAGTAATTTCATAATAATTTGTACAATGCCTGCCTGGCAGGTTAAAGGTCTCAGGTTCCAATCTCGCCCTAGGGTTTTCTTTTCTTATTTTGTGCATGGGTTTGCACATTATCTCAATGGATGTGCATGTTTGCCATAGACCTCCAACAGACTAATGACGTGTCAATCAGGTTGACGGATTTTTCTATAATGCCTTTATGAATGAGTTTATGTGTGCATGGCTGCTGTCATTTTTTTCTCTCTGCTGCCCTTTGATGGACTAGTGATCTGTCCAGGGTGAACCTCTCACTAGCCCTTTCCTGACCATGCATAGACAAATGAGTGTGGAAGATGGAGTGGTACAATTTTTTGTGAACCTGTATATTTACATAACATTGCAATTATAATATCTTTATGACCATCTTCCATATATAACTATCTAATATCTTTCAACTATCTTCCATGAAGACAAATCTGATAGAGCTTAGGAAGCATTGTCTGACGTAGACACAGAATTGCTTATTAAACTATAAAATAAAGTTAAAATGTTTTTTTTCTTAGAGATCAGTGACTCCATAATTAGATATCCAAAGAGAACAATGGTTGTTCCAAAATAAAAGTGAGAAGAAAAGAACAGTAACCAGATAATGGAAGGCACTTAGCTCTAATTGGACATTCATGATGTAACACAGCACCAACAGGAATACATTCAGGGTGACATTTTCTTTTGAAATTTCTTTTGATGTGACAGGAATATAATAAAACCACACAGTTATATTAATGCACTAACGACTCAACAATTGCATTATATCAAAACAATATTCATGGCATTAAACATAAACAGATTAAAGTCGATTAAACATTGCTGGCATAAACTAAAAATATAACTATTGTGGATTTTTAAGAAGAGAGCAATATTTACAAAACACAATTTTCTTTCTCTTTGATTTAATTCTATTTAATTTCAGCACAGTTTATTTATGTATCATCAGTAGAAGAAAAATGTCACCTCATGGTGCTTTTCAAAGAAACAGTGTATAATGCTTTCAGTTACACAGAAATTTTAGATTGATAAAACTCGTAGCAATGCAATCCAGTTATATAGACTGATAAGATGTTGTTAATGCTATTTTAAAATGGTTATTCTTCAAGGAAAAATTATTTGTTTGTGTGAGGTTTAATCCTCACAAGTATATTTCTTCTTGAGTCTTAGATATTAGTTATATGGCAGTACAAGAGTATTTATTTGTACTATTTTCTTTTTTGGATAAAGTATTCAAAACAGTTGCAACACTGCATACTTTGATATCCACACATAGAATTAATGGTTAGTTGGTTTACGCCAATAATTTTCTTATATCTTTTTGTGAGTTTTATGGTCTGGATCCATTACATTTAATTCTTTACTCATACAATCAATTTAATAAAAAAATAACTTCAAATATCATGTGTTATGCCGGTTTAATTTTAAAATCAATGCAAGTATATTTTTGGTTAAATTTACATTTTCCTGTATCTTTACATGTGTTTCACATAAAAGCAACTTTAATGATAGCACACAAGGAGACATTTTATTGTTGTAAACAGTGTCGATATAAAATCGACCTTGGGATTTGGGAAAAAGCTAGCTGATAGCTGGACTACATCTCTGTGGCCTGGGTCATTTTTGCTCTGATTGTTTGTTCTTGTCCATCTGTGGTCTTATTCCTTTGAATTTATGCCTCAGGGGCTCCTTTTAAGTCCTTTCAGTTTTATCATATCAGTAACAAGCACTTGCTAGTTGTCTTTGTTTCCATAACCAAAACAGTCAGAATCCACCTGGGTCTTAAAAATTTACCTCCTAAAAACTTTACATCTGTGTAGAAAAAAACCCAAACTATAACGTTACAGAATAACAGAATGTGGATATCTTTAACCATGTGGAAATGCCTTTAATTCATTTCTTCAAAAAGCTAATTTGAGTGAATTATTTCTGCTTTCATTGTTACGGTTGTCATTTTAGGTTTTGAAATGCCTGTTAAGTTAATCAGAATCATCAAGTTGCTCATTTTCGTCCTCTTTGTTTCAGACAGATTTGAAAGAAATTGCTTTATTTGACTTTGTGCCGTTTTTATTAACGCTGAACTTTAGAGCCGTAGAATATATTGAATCAAAAATCATCACTGTGATACCAGCATTATGGAATATCGCTATTGCAAGCAAGTGGTCTAATGCTATTTTGTGTGGCCTGGTAAATTTAAAGTGTAATGCATCTTCACATTGCAATACAATAATACACTGTTTGTTAGATGGTTTCTCTATTTTGCCCACACTTGATGCAGAATGTAACGGTTGATGTGATAAAGATCATACAGAGTGGGTGATGGTCTTTTTTATTTATAAGAAATAGAAAGCAAATTTTGATGGTGTGAACATTTATTGTTATTGCCAATATTCAGCATTACAATATTGTGCAAAACTAATGAGCATTTTGTTCTTCTTTCTTTGCTTCCCTTCTGCTTTCACAGAGCCCCAGCTAAAGGGGATTGTTACAAAGCTGTACAGTCGACAAGGCTTCCACCTGCAGCTGCAGGCAGATGGAACTATTGATGGAACAAAGGAGGAGGACAGTGGTTACAGTAAGTTCCGTATTTTGATATATTCTGTCCTTGTGCATCAAAATAAAAACAGAATCCAGACAAAACCTTACCTTATCCACTGTATTGGAATTTTAAAAAGACTAAACAGTTGGCCAGTTTTCCCATGAGTGGCTCTGATTGATGATTTACAGATGATATGCTGTTATGTCAGCTGTTTTTCATTGCTGAGTACATGCATCAAAGTGTAGTCTATTAAGACTTTGACCAGAACTGCTTACTTTAATTCACTTTCCTTTAAACTTGATAAAATCTGATTTTACATCTATGGTGTTAAAAAAACACTGTTTAACTTTCAGCCACTAGGGGCGCTAGACCTACCTCACAGGTTTAGCACCCTCCGCTTTATATCAGACGACTTTGGACCAGTAGATTGAGAAGTCATGCAGTCACTTGTAAATACAAGACAACATTCACCACTCTAGGTTAAATCCAACATTACAAAACCAAAAATATGTCTGATAAAGTGATTCTCAATCACATTAACTCATTCAGCAATCTGACCCTTTTAAGTTACATTGGTGAGTTTTTACAGAATAATTAAAAGGAAATCCTGATAAACTGACAGCATGGAGGGTGTTTTAAGGTGTACTTTCTCGATTAATAAACATCTTAAAGCTACTTTTCGTAATAGCTAATACACCCCAGCTACTCCATCAATTGCATCTTTCATTGAACACAAGTGACCAACACAGAGAAAACGTGACACACATCCGTACACACCAGCCCTCAATGTGCACCATCATTCCAGTTGAGGTGTTGGATGCCTTTTTATTCCTTAAAACGCTTTGGGTGTTAACAAACCATTACACTCTTCAACAACTTATTAAAGTGTTTCATGACTTCTGGCTCTAGTTGTATAGAAAAATGTTTTCTTTTTTTGGTGTGTTTGATTATATTTAACAGTTTTCAACCTTGATAAATGGGTCATTATACGGAGCAAAACAAAAGTTTTTCGCAACACTTCAAGTGGCTCATTACTGAGAAGCACTATAATTTCCTCTGATTAATCACTCTTTTTCAAACTTGAACGCGTCACAACCGTCTTCCTCTTCTACACTCAGTGTGAAAGACAGGAAGAGAAAGCTTTTTCTTATACTATGCACTGATTCATTCCTGCTGTAGCTGCAACACCCACAAGCTCTTTGTTTAATAGTTGAAACAGGAGATGAGTGGAGAAAAAAAAAAACAGGAAAGCCACTTGTCCGATAACAGTGCAGCAGAAATGGATCATCTCCAAATTAAAAAGTACAAAAAATATTGCATGCTGGGACATTACAGTGATCATCAGTGACTAAATTTAATTAGATTTATCCAAAAGAATATTTTGGTCAAAAAAAGATAGATATTTGATGTACCACTCATTTAGATGTCTGTGCTAATCAGATTGCCTTAATGACAACTAGGACACTAAATATAATACTGAGGAAAAATAAGCAGAAGTTGTCATCAATATAAATGCTTACATATGCATAATTATTAGATACTACTTATCTAGCAAACGTAGTCCACCTTAAAACTGCTTGGTATCCGTTTTCTATTAAGTTGCATAATAACTGGCCCAGATCGGCACCAAAGTAGTTTGTAAAAAGAAAATTAAAGAGTGCTACAGAACATGAGGAGAAGGAGTGAAGCTCTTTGCGCTGCTCCAAAAATAGCGTTGTTAGGCGCTGGGTGCGCTTGTCTCCATGGTGACGGAGAGTGCAGTCCTCCTGGAGCTGGTGCTGTCTTGTGATGGTGGGAGAGGACCTCCTCAAATGTGGGCACATACACACAGACACACAAACACAGATGCACACAAGAAAAGATTTGATTTCTCCTCCTTTAGTCGACTTAGCTGACAGATTCTCGCCTGTTTGACTGAGGTTACAAATGGGTTTGTTTTTTCTATAGCATTTTTACCAGAAGGGAAGGCGATATGAAAAGAAAAAAAAAATCTAAGCCGGATAAATGCTTATATATTCTCCCTTGACGTTGACCCTTTTATTGCATCAAAACTAAACAAACCAAATTTGCTTTTAGGAAAGAAATTCCCACTGAACTAAAACTACATTTCTTTACAGAAGAACTTGAACCTTTTTATGAATTAATTAGTATAACTTTGATCTCTTGAATCAAAGTGATGGATGAGGCATTAGCTAAACTAATTAAATAAAGGTATTAAACTTCCAAACCTTTGTTCATTATCTTTTAAAAAGCCATGCAAACAACATGTAAAGAAGAGGCTGTCTGGCTTTAGTAATATAATCATTAAGCATTTTCTGGGATTTTGCTATATAATATTGACAGAAATGCACTAAATATTGACCTAAAGAATCAAACAGAATGCAAGAAAAAATTTCCCTTCAAATCAGGTAGAAATGTTGAAACTCAGAAATCTTCATCCTGTTTCAGTGATTAAGCTGTTGAAAGATCAAAGGTTTGAAGGTAAAATAAAAGCTTGTTTGGTAAAAGAAAAACTGGATCAGTATACCAAGCCACTTATCTTGGAACATTTTTGTAATGATTATTAGATTTTAGGTGTTTCCTTGACCTCCATCATGCTTTGTGAAAATTTCTACATACATATGGTATCTATTTTTAACTTTTGCGTTCAATTTGTGACTACTACCAATATTCTAATTCCTTAAAACCAACCCTTACATTCTTTTGTCAAGAAGAAAATGGTCCATAAGCTCTCAAATGCTTGACACATGCTGGCTGTGCTCCCAAACTACTGTCATGTGGTGCATATTTCTCGCTAAGTACATGAAGCCGTGTAAAACACTGAATATGTGGTCTGTCCATGTGTTGCTTGCAATGTTGCTTCTGAGCCATTCTTACATACAAGATCTCACTATTTTTTGTTGAAGCTAAATCCACAGTAATTGTAAAGTTCATTTAGGCCAAATCATTGTTTCCAAGAAAATAGCAGGGGATCAAACTCTAAAACATTTGCTGTAGAGACACGTACAACCTGCTCTAGCAATCTATTGCTTCCTGAGTATTAGGTTGGATTTGCTGTTATTCAAAATTGATGGTGTCTCCACAGACATTTGAAGCACATAATCTTATTCAACTCTTGAGATTGTGGTATCTACATTTGCTCCCCCATTTTATGACACAAGAATCCCATAACAGGTAACTCCCTCGAAATGGTTGTTGAATAATTTGACAGCTTAAGGCTGTTTGCAAGCATAAGGTGTGCTGCACACCACTTTTTATCTGAAAACCATGTTATTTTATACAAGGGGTGTCAAGACTTTTATTTTATAGGAAAAATGTTTAAAAAGCAATAGCTAAAGCAGTGTTACAGAAGAGAAAAGGAACAAAAATATAGAGGCAACCTAATCTTTATCTGTTTTTAAATACATGTGGTGTATGTAAACAAGTGGCTGCCAAAAGAAGTATGAATATTATTTAGGCATTCAAAATTCTTTTCAGGGTTTGAAAGCATTTCCCTACTGTGTCTTCTTTTTTGGCTAGCATGTTATATGTTTTATGCATTTAGCATATGCTTTTATTGTCAAAGCCAATAATAGCTTCTCAGAGGGAGGACCATTAGTCGGGTTCTGTCAGAGGTCACTGGGGGTTGCAATGTAGATATAGAGTGCAGGCACTGAAGGAAGTGTAGAAAGAGGAGGGAGTAAAGTACAGGGTATGTGTTAAGTTAAGAGATGCTTTGTATGGAGCTGGGTCTTAAGAGTTTTTTAGAGAGACAGTTACCATGTTCTGATTGGTGAAAAAGATAAAGATTAATCTGAAAGACAAGGTTCTAGCTAATGATCTCTTCATGGCCAGTGCGAACTCCTAAAATAGAAGAATGTTACATAAGCAGTGGAGTAAATGACCACATATCTTCCTTAACAATCATATAATTATTAGACCTGCTGAAAATAAGATCAACTTTGTTGCTGTCATATTGAGTAAGTAACTAATAATTATAAATAAATAA